>JALIZH010027627.1:0-21647 GCA_030522465.1 Rhipicephalus appendiculatus
GGTGCCGGAAAAGACGACGACCGATCCGCTCGAGAGGCGCATCACGATAAACAGAAGAAGGCGATTTTGGAGAGTCTACCTTTGGTGTCTCTGAGAGAACGACGTGCTTCTGTTTCTTACAATAAAGCCCCCCTGTACTTTGTGAACTGTGACAATGGTGGAGGTGCTGGGTACCGTCTCCTCATGATCGGCAGTCCTGTGAGCAGTCCTGCTTCCAGCCCCACGAGCCACCCACGCGTGGAGACTCCGGTACACCGCTCAAGCCGTCGCCTTTAAGGTCTGGGCCCCCAATTGGACCTCTTAGAAGGACCGACTCTGTCAACGGCCACCCCTGCTCAAGAAATGGCATCGTCAAGCAACCCAAGGCAGGTAATATTCCAGAACCTTCGGATTCCCGAGACCTTTCATGATCGCGAAAACGAAGATGCGGAAGATTGGCTAGAGCAGTTCGAGCGGGTAGCGAAGTGTAACCACTGGTGCCCCGACGAGGAGCTGTTTAACGTATACTTCGCTCTTGAAGACAGCGCTAAAACGTGGTTCATAAACCGCGAGAGAACTCTCACAACGTGGGACGAGTTTTGCCGTCGGCTAATCGATACCTTCGGGAGCCCAGATCGACGCGAAAACGCGCAGCGCCTTCTTGAATCGCGCATTCAACAGCCAAATGAAGGAGTCGCGATGTTTGCTGAAGACATGGCGCTTTTGTTTCACCGTGCGGATCCCAACATGCCCGAAGCTAAAAAGCTGAGCCATCTCATGCGCGGCGTCAAAGAACATCTGTTCGCTGGCCTTGTGCGCAATCCTCCAACAACAGAGGATGAGTTTATTAGGGAGGTTACAGCAATCGAGCGGGCGTTGCAGCAGCGGTACCAACAATACAATCGCCTCGTGACCGGCGCATCTGTAGGTGCCGCAGCTATGACCGCGTCGCCCGATGAGAGCGGTCTACGCCAACTGATTCGGAAGATTGTACGTGAGGAGATTGCCAAAGAGAACGCAAGGCACTCATCGCCGTCGCAACCACCAACGCAGCCGGAGGTCACGGTTGCCTCCGTCGCTGAAGCCGTGCGCCACGAACTCCGACAGGCGTTTGCTTCTCCCGAGCCTCGTTCTGAAGTGTCATACCAGCCGCACGAATACAGCTACGTAGACGCTGTTCGTCGCCGGTTGTCCGCCGAGCTATCATACCAGCCGAACACGTACAGCTATGCAGACGCTGTTCGTCGTCCGTTGTCCGTGCCGGTGCCACAGTACCACCAACCACCCCCTATCGCTGCCTGGGCCCAACAGGATCCTGCTCGGCGACCCCAACTGCGGAAGACCAATATATGGCGGACTGCAGATCACCGTTCGTTGTGCTACATTTGTGGGGAGCCGGGACATATTTATCGTTTTTGCCCGTATCGGCCAGTTGGATACCGTGGAAGTCCACGTGGTACTACTCGCCGCCAGCTTGACGAAAGCCGTGCCTCCTTTGACGACAACCCTGCTGGCCGTTAAGAAAGCTCCTCTAACCTGCGAACGCGCTCATCATCCTCCAGCTCGTTTTTCTTCACCCAACCGCCGGAGCTTTGCTGACGTCGTCAGAGGTCGGTCTCCCAGCCCACGACGGGGAAACTGAAAGCAGCGACCTCCGGGGGGGGGAAGGTTGTAAGTCCTCGAATTGCCGAAAATCCCCATTCTTGCCGAAACAAGAGGACGCCGACGAAAAAGATCATGTGGAGAAAACTGTGACTGCCGACCTTACTGTAACGATTGATGGGCAGGAAGTGACGGCCTTGGTTGACACTGGTGAGGACTTTTCTATCATGAGTGAACCGCTGGCCAACGAACTCAAGAAAATCAAAACGGAATAGACGGGCCCTTACATTCGGAATGTTGGAGGCCAGCTGATGACCCCTACAGGCAAGTGCACTGCAAGACTTACGATCGGGGACATTACTTTTGTTGCCACATTCGTGATTCTACCAGAGTGCTGCAAATCGCTAATATTAGGAATGGACTTCTTAAGAGAGTACGGCGCCGTTGTCAACATACGAGACGGCTTGATAACATTTTCCGCTGACAAAGACGCCACTCATGACACACAACGACAACGCAGGGTGTTACGTATGGTTGACGAGGATGTCTGTATACCGCCACGATCATGCAGCCTTGTTTCGGTCAGCTGCGGGGCGCAGTATAACGAAGAAGCGCTAGCCGAGTATGAAACTACGCTTCTCTTCCGTCAAGGTGTTGCCATCACTCGTGGTATCGTCACCTTAATCGATGGGCGTGCAGAGGTAAAGGCACTTACCTTACATCGGTAAAGGCACTGCTGTGGCATACCTCGAGGAGCTCGAGTACACTTACGACTGTCTTGCTATGCAACGGGGCAGAGAGAAAAGTTTAGTGAAAGGCAGGGAGGTTAACCAGGAGAAAATTTCCGGTTTGCTACCCTGGCTATGCAACGGGAAGCAACGGCATGTGGTGCCGTAGGCGCTATGCAACGGGAAGCAACGGCTCCTACGGCACCACATGCACCTGCTGTCGACATCGGGCCAGGTTTAACGTCGACTGAAAGATGTCATCTTATGAACCAGCTAGACCAGTTTAGGGACTGCTTTTCCTCAACGTCACGGGTGCGTCAGACGACGCTGACTAAACACCGCATCATCACGGAAGAAACAGCAAGACCCATCCGACAGAACCCATACCGTGTTGCTCAGAAAGAACGTGAGGCAATAGAGGAGCAAGTTAAGAAGATGCTGGAGGATGATGTAATACAACCATCAAAAAGCCCTTGGGCGTCACCTGTGGTGCTTCTCAAAAAGAAAGATGGTAGCTTGCGTTTCTGCATCGATTATCGTAAGCTCAACCATGTTACTAAGAAAGATGTTTATCCGTTGCCACGGATCGATGACTCTTTGGACAAGCTACGGCAAGCGCGTTACTTCTCATCTATGGACATTAAAAGTGGATACTGGCAAATAGAGGTTGATGAGCGCGACCGTGAGAAGACTGCTTTCGTGACGCCTGATGGGCTTCACGAATTCAAAGTCCTTCCTTTCGGTTCGTGCTCGGCCCCAGCCACATTTCAAAGGCTTATGGATACTGTTCTGTCCGCTCTCAAGTGCAAAACGTGTCTTGTGTACCTCGACGACGTGATAGTTTTTTTCTGCCACGTTTGAAGAACACCTAAAACGGCTGCTGTCGGTTCTTCAAGCCATACGGTCCACAGGACTCACATTGAAACCGGAAAAATGCCACTTTGGATTTGAAGAGCTTCAGTTCCTGGGACATGTGGTCAGTCACGAAGGTGTTAGGCCTGACCCAGACAAAACTGCAGCCGTCGCAAAGTTTGCAAAGCTCACGGATAAGAAGTGCGTCAGACGTTTCCTACTACCGGCGATTTATAGCGGACTTAGCGCGCATCGCCTCTCCACTCACCCGCCTAACGAGGGAAGATGTTGCGTTTATGTGGGGTGAGGAGCAAGAGGCGGCATTCAACGAGTTACGGTAGCGTCTACAAACTCCGCCGGTGCTCGCTCACTTTGATGAGAATGCACCAACAGCCATCCACGCAGACGCCAGCAATGTAGGCCTAGGCGCTGTTCTGGTTCAAAGTCAAGACGGTGCCGAGCGAGTGGTTGCCTACGCTAGCCGAACCTTGTCACGCGCCGAGTCCAATTACTCAACCACAGAGAAGGAATGTCTGGCGGTCGTTTGGGTCAGTCGCAAAGTTGCGCCCATATTTATATGGCCGCGCTTTCCAAGTGGTAAGCGATCACCAATCCCTTTGTTGGCTGACCAACATGAAAGACCCTTCTGGACGTCTGGCGCGCTGGAGCTTACGCCTTCAAGAGTATAACATGACAATAGTCTACAAATCGGAAAGCCAGCATTTAGATGACCACTGCCTCTCAAGATCACCAATTGAATCAACGATCACAGAAGACGAAGAAAGCGCCGGCTTTTTTAGGAGTTGTTGATGTGACTGTCATCTCTCGGCCACAGCAAGACGATCAGGAGCTCCACTCATTGATTGAATTGTTGAAGGGACGAGCCACGATTGCGCCGAAAGTGTTTTCGAGAAGTTTGCCATCATTCTGCTTAAGCAATGGAATACTCTACAAGAAGAATTTCTCTTCAACAGGAAAGAATTACCTCCTGGTAGTTCCCGAAACCCTCCACAATGAAATCTTGCAAGCCTGCCATGACGAAGCCACCACGGGTCACCTCGGTTATACGCGAACATTGTCGTGAGTCAGAGAAAATTACTACTGGCCAAGACTTGCAGCGGAAGGGGAAACATTACGTTAGAACTTGTATTGACTGTCAGCGACGGAAGGTTCCACCGGCTAAACCTCCTGGGCTGTTACATCCCATTTCGGTACCCGAAACTCCGTTTGCACAGATTGGTATGGACCTTTTAGGCCCATTTCCAATATCGCATAGTGGCAACAAGTGGATAATAGTGGCGACTGACTACCTCACCAGATACGCGGAAACCAAGGCGATTCTGAGCGGCACTGCAGCTGAAGCGGCACAATTCTTTATTGAGAACATTGTCCTGAGACACGGTGCCCCCGCAGTCGTCATAACGGACAAAGGAACTGCGTTCACAGCTGAGCTTCTGCGCACGGTGCTTACACTCAGTGGCACAGCGCATAGGAAGACAACCGCTTATCACCCACAAACGAATGGGCTCACTGAACGCCTCAACAAGACTATTGCAGACATGCTTTGCAGACATGTACGTTCGACGTAGAGCATAAGAATTGGGAGAAAATTTTGCCGTACGTCACATTCGCGTATATTACGGCCCGCCAGGAAACAACGAGAATGACTCCGTTCGGACTAACCTATGGTCGAGAAGTGACTACAATGCTTGATGCTATGCTTCCTCATGATTCCACTGATTCGGACACAGATGCCACAGATTTCACTGAGTGCGCCGAGGAAGCGAGGCAGCTTGCCCGGGTGAGAATAACGAGCCAGCAAGAACGCGACGCCCATCGGTACAATCTCCGTCATCGATTTGTAGCTTATGCACCAGGGGAGAGAGTCTGGGTTTGGTCACCTGTGCGACGGCGAGGTCTGTCGGAGAAACTTCTACGCCGGTACTTCGGACCGTATTCGATCGCCTCGAGGGCCTCCACTGGAGAGGCCGGCGCTGCGATCGTTTTGACGTCACACATAGGATGCTCCCGCTCGCCTGCTACGTAGTTGCTGTGGAACGCGACGTTCGGGTGTAATCGCAGTGCACGGCGTTAAATTGTCAGCTTGTGAAGCGCAGTTTTGACCACCTGGAGTTATTATCACCGAACTGTGCTGGATTGTGTGCGAGCAGCTTCAGCATGGTGGTATACTGTTCGGTGCCGCAGTGCCGGACGTATGCGACAGACCCCGGTGTAAGTTTTCACCATTACCCCAAGTGTAAGAAAATGAGGGAGGCTTGGCTGGGGAAGCTGAAAATGGGAAAGGATGCCAACGCAAACTCTCGGGTCTGCAGCAAGCATTTTCGTGACGAGGATTTCGTGTACGCCGCTGCAGCTAAGATGTTCGGTAAGTAACAGGTCATATGTGCTCGCGAGCGCTCCCGGCAGCTTATCGCGGCCGTTTATCACCCGTGTAACTAATGAAAGCTGATTTGTGGTAGGCTTACACCCGAAGCTGTCCCGTCCCTGAACCTTCCTGTGCGCGCTTCGGACCGCCCGCGACACCCCGAGCGCCGTCCAAATCGGGCGCAAAACAAAGGTGAGCAAGTGTGGTTTCATCGCTTGACCAAGTTTGTTGTGAAGAACGTAAACCGAGAAATAACAAGGTGTGATAGTGACGACGAAGAGGAGCGTCCGTCTATTCAGCCACATTCTGTTTGTGCAAAAATAATCGACGCTTGTCTCGTACGCTACCGATTTCATAGCGATACATTTGATATCCATAATATGCAGTAATTTCTTTCAAGTGATCGCGCACCAACGGGCTTATGCCCGCATGCATCCAGAGGTACGAGCAACGCTAGTTCGATAAACGAGCCAAGTCCCCCCGCATTTTTTGCTGATGCGAGAGGGAGCCAAATTTCGTCAGTGTCCATACTAGCTGTGCACATATAACTTCGGTAATTTTGCCCTTGTGAACTTATTCTACGCTGGTTCAGACTTTTTCTCAGATCTGGAAGCTTTTATTTCTTGGTAATATACGTACAGGATGACATGGATGTGATCTGTTGAGGTGATGTTTGTTGTGCGGTTTTTGCAGGTGCTTTGTTGGTCCCGCCACACGAAATGTGTCTAGCTTCTTTGTTTTCCAATTATACCTGATTAGAGGCAATGACCTGGGCTTTTGCAGCAATTCTGACTACTGCCTGTCTTAAGTTGGCAATATCCCATTGCAAGGAACTGTACGGCAAGCTTGTACACTTTTCGCATTCAATAATCTGATATGTTTGTCAATTACACCATATTCTGGTGATTGTGCACTGATCCAGCAATCACTCTCATTTGTTTCTGAGGGTTTCAATGTTACCTTCACTTTCTGGGTGTACATTGGTGCAATGTTTATGCTGTATTGCTGCGATTTGTTTTCTCCCCATAACATCCTGTCTGCCCTGTGTAATTCAAGGCGCATGGGAGATCCTGTAGACTACGCACTCCTTGCAATCAACCCGTTGGTGTAATACTGAGGTCAACCCACTGGTTTGTCGCATAGGCTTGATATATTTTGCTATTTGGCGTACTCACTCTCAAAAGTCGAGACAATGTGGATAGAGCATACCCGACTACATTTACATTTGCAAGCTTCACTACCTTCTTGTGGAAAAGGATGTCAACGTTTCTTCTAAGTACCATTGGCTACAGTGCTCAGCTACGTTGAAGCAATTTCCTCAAACTTGAGAAGTGCCTACATTTTTTTTAGATTTTTTTTTAGATTTGAGATTTGGTTTATTTTCATGCACATGTAACAGAAAAAACGAAGCAAAAGCAAAAGGCTACAGAGCCTGACGGAGGCTTTTGCTCCGAGATACAGTCTGACACAGACATTCGACACACACATTTGCTCTGATTTATTCATAAAGCGTAGGAATTTCCATTGTTGACTGAGCTCTGTTTATATTGAGCTAACCATTAGAGTACATTGATAAAGGATTAGTGCCTAATGAATGTACACTGTTAGTCTGTTACCATTCATTCATGATGTAGGCCCTCATGTAGAAGGGTACAGATGCACTCACAGAATTTGTGCACATACAGCTGAATAGCTTCTTGGTTGCTTCAATTAATCTTGAATGCAAAACATGCTTTCATGATTTGTAGCACCAAATATCAGCTATAACTTCCAAATGAAACTGTTATACTACTCACCTTAGCTTAAATGGTCAGCAGAAATCCTGATTTCTCAAAAAATCAGTGTTTTCCATGCTTGTCTGGTAGAGTAGATTTCATAACAAAATGTGCAACCGATAGTTGTGATCACACCATAATTACATCTCCATGCTGTAGTGCCATTAATAAGTTACCTTAAGTGCTAATGAGTACTGCTCCTATATTTGCAGAGGACAGACCACTGGCTTTGGCTTTCCCTAAAAGCTTGTTGGAAGTATTGCCCGCTGGTGAGGAACAGCCCAGCACCAGTTCAATGGAGATCCCTGATCAAGAGCTTAACCTCACTGAAGATGACAATGAAGGTAACCGCATTGCACGAAAAGTGCACGGCACTTTAGGGGATAGGCCTGTCGTCTCATGTCACTTGCGTCATGCAGGCAAAACCATCTATGACATAGCCATGTACAGCAAGGGGGGTGGAAAAGGGAAGTGAGGGTAATGAGGAGGGGAGGGGGTTCCACTGCAGCACAAATGAAGGCTTCCTTTCCCGCCATGTACGATGAGCAGGCTGCATGTTTGAAAATCAGTGCACTATTGCCCATCAATGCGAGCGTCGCCAAAGGGCAGGCGAATCACTGCTCCACACTTTCTACAAATTTTACATTGAGTGCATCTGCACACATTTTTTGTCCCATATACTTTTATGGTTCTATGTTCACTAACCGTTGCAATAAATCCAATTCTGTTCCCCAGGTATGCCTACTGAAGTCATAGCTCTGACAAAAGAAATAGGGGTTCAAGTTGACACCTCCGCCAGGATGCGCAGCCAGCCGTTGAGCATTTCGAAGATCCAAGAAGAAAAAGAGCTGAACGTACTCACTGGGCTGCCATGCTTTGAATTATTTTACAACATTTGCGACCTTTACACGGAAAGTCGCACGCTAGCACAGGGCAAAAGCTTTTGTATCTCAAATGAGGATGCAGTTCTCATGACTTTCATTAAGTTGCGCCACAACATGACCTTTTCTGTTATTTCTGTGCTTTTTGGAATCCATCGCACAACAGCATCCGAGATTTTTAAGTCCGCCGTAACTGCCCTAGCAGGAATTTTAGCGAAGGCCGTGTACTGGCCTAGCAAGGAAGCTGTTGTCGACAATTTAACTGTACACTTTAAGAAGTACACTAGCGTAAGGGCAGTGCTAGACTGCACAGAGATACCACTGCAGCGGCCAAGAGATCTGGAGTCTCAGTTGTTGACGTACAGCTGGTATAAGGCATGTATACCGGAAAGGTATTGATATGCGAGACGCCAGGAGGCCATATCAGTCATGTAAGCCAGGTGTATGGCGGAAGAGCGTCCGACTCTTTCATCACAAAGGAGAGCAAAATAATGGAAAAGTTTCTGCCATCCATCGACAGCGTCATGGTGGACAAGGGTTTTTTAATTGACCAGCTTTGCCTGGATTACCACATCGAAATGGTGAGGCCACCATTCTTGCGTAAGAGCAAGCAGCTGTCAAAACATGACGCTGAAAAAAATCAAAGTATAGCAGCCGCACGTGTTCATGTTGAACGGGCTATACAGCGCATCAAGCAGTACAAGATTTTGACTAGCAACTTGGGCACTGAGTTGTTCCCTTATATCGATGACATAATGCAAGTTATTGCTGGGATTGTGAATCTTTCGAAACCTATATTCACCAGCGACAAGTTTTTGGCGCAGTAAATGGGCGTGTCAAATAGTGGCAACGAATGAATATTCCTGTGAAGACCACTCACACGACACTGGATACGAAAACGTCCTTTACTTGCATATGATACATGCCTTAAAATATCAACTCAGGAGCACTTTTAAAGGATCCCTGACACAAATACGTTACCACAGCTTGAGTGCACATAATCTTTGGTGCTCTCCCGCTTGAGGCGCTTATGATTTTAAGCGAGCGTCTCGAAGTGACGCTAAAATGGCCATAATTAACGATGCTTGCATTAATTATACGATACGTTGGACCATCTACGATTCAATTTTGGGATTATCAGACGCAGAGCTACAAATTACAGTAAAAAATCACATAAATTTCGCTGTCAGGGGTCCTTTAAACATTAAACACTTTTGTCGAACAAAGCCCATCCACAAATTTTCGTGTAAGCATGAATTTTGCAGATTAGAAGTTGCAATGAAAGCTGCTGCTCTGCGAGCTTCATTGTTAGACATGATTGTGCATAGCTGTTAAAAGCATAATTTTTTTATTATGAATTGTTGTTTAAGCAGCGTTTCATTGTCTTGCTTGTTCACAATTAATTTTGCATGCTTTTTGAACTGGTGTGGTTTTTAAGCACAGCTTTGTTGTTTTGTTATGATGATTCCCAATGTCGTAATAAAAGTGCACAAGAATTGAGGCTCGACCTTACTACTCTTCACTGTGTAATGTGTGGCAGTACGTATGATTTAAAAAAGTAGACTGCTTGATCCACAACAGTGTGGAAAAAGGACTCGTCAAACATTACAGAAAACAATAAAAAATTCGTGCTGTCCTTGAAAACAAAAACATCAGCACTTGTGAGCTCAGCAAGTGCCATCTGAACCTGCACTTGACAAAAGTATTTGCTAGTTTTTTTCAAACACAGGAGCTCATCTTTGGTCATTTCTTTCGCTTGGAACTTTTCCAAGCTGAGAGGGCACTTTACCTCCAGTACCCTACTAGTGCAGCAGTCACAAGTGACAATCCCATCTGGGCTGGCCCCAATACAGGGGTGTTCTGCCAAAATGAGAAGGCCACTCTTCTTTACTTGCAATTTTTTATGGCATGACTGAGCTGCTGCATATGCTTTCTTTGCAGCTTCTTCCAACAGGGTACCTCTTCTCATGGCAGATGTTTGCACATTTTGCTCCCTCATTACAGTTTTAAGCAGTGATCGCATGTCGTGAGGGCCAATTTTCGTTTTTACGGTGTTCATTCTAGTGTATACATTGTAAGCTATAGATGCACTTCATCCAGAGTGGCGAGTCGGCTTGCTGTAGTGTGAGTTTGGTCACACCTTTGATTGTGTCATTTTTTAAGGTTGTTTGGATGTAAGTGTACATGTCCTCTGCTGACGAGGCTCCTGCTGCAACTGCTGCTTTGGCAGCCTCAGTAATTGTCGGTGGTCGTGTCGAGGATGCGTGAACATACACGTCCTCTGCTGACGAGGCTCCTGCTGCAGCTGCTCCTTTGGTAGCTTCGGTAATTGCCGGTGGTTGTGTCGAAGATGCCTGAACATACACGTCCCCTTCTGACGAGGCCCCTGCTGCAACTGCTGCTTTGGCACCTTCAGCAGTTGTCGGTTGTTGTGTCGAGCAGCCCTGAACGACATATCTTTCTGGGCTTGGTATTTGCTGTTGTTGATCCTGACGGCAGGTCTCCTTTGCTGTGGTGCAGGATGTTTCCAACAAAGAGAAGCTGGCAATGGATATGCTGACCCGTGCGCTTCCTGCAACAGAACATATGCGGTCGATAGGTTTTAAAGTTAAGCATCAAATGTTTTTACACGAAACGACTACGATTAAAGATTCCCTACGTTGTGCATCATTAGCTTCTTCTACCTTGTTTTGCGTTGCTGTTTCACAGTAAAACAAAAGAAATATATTCACTACCTTGTTACTTTTCAGGCTATATTGAATAGGTGTAATTACCTATATGCCCGTACACACCAACTAAAGTTGACTTGTGGCATAAGCAGGGTTTAAAGAATGACAGTGCCAGCAAGGCAAATCTCAAACATGGTGCATACTATGCATGACATGTTATGTGTGGTGGCATGTTGAAAACAGGCAAATTCTACATTTCAAAACCGATGTAAATATTGTATTTGCTTACTGCATTCACTGTGACTGAGTGCAGATGGAGTGTAGGGCAATCCATGCAGCAGCCTCTTCAGAATATCTCCTTCTGGCAACATGACATGCTCCTTTTTGGCCTGAAACAGGAATGATCATTCGCTGTTTATAAATATGAGTAAAAAAAAACAAGTGAGTTGTTTCAACTATGCAGTGTGCTTTCAAAGCATTATGAGGTGGCTGAATAAGTGCAGCATGCAAACTATCTGTCAATTGTCGTGTTGTGTATACTTGCCGAGCCTACGAGTTTGGTAAAATTCAGTTTGTTAGCTCCTTATGCATAACGGTGTGCATAATGGTAAGTTTATAGGGAGAAAGTATGCAACTGCTTTTTTTTTGTGGTTCTTAACAGGTAACAGAATCATGCACATCATTTTTGATGACTAATAACAAATGTGGACTCAGAAATGTTGGTTTTTGTTTCATTAAGTTCACTGGAACAGCGTTCAAGGTTTCATTATTCATGTTATAATGAAGAACTCCACAACTCGCTGTAAGATGTTATGAATTGGCACTGTCATTTGTTTCCTGCACTTATTTTAAGTACGGTTAACATTAAAGTAAACATGGCATAGTCACCCTTTTCGAACTTGGCAAGTCCACAATTTTTCTTGGCTGGTACTTCTCTTTCACACCTGCCTTTTGAGCTTTACCCCATTGCTGAGGTAAGTCGGTTTTGGACAGTGTGCTGAAAGTCTCCCTTGCATTGATGTGCAGAAGCAGCGCAACCATATGCTTGCACTTGTGCTGACTAAAGAAGAGGGGCAAATTACCATGTGTCAGTATCAAAAATAACGTGTAAAACCCGACATTTCATAAATACTTGATTTCATTTGTGCTTTTTGTAATCACTACACATCTTTTTGAATGGATATGCCAAAAATTTGATCTTTTAATGTGCATTTGTGTTAAAATAACTGCAATAAAATGAAAGCTTACCACGAACAACATTATTGAAATTAAAGCTACATTGTTTTTCTTCTGTCATGCAAATAAAGGATATTTCCAACCTGTCATTCTGCCATACCCCGCTTTGCATGTACAGGACGCCGCAGTCACTTCTCTTCCTTTTATGCTGACTTCTAGCTCATGGGGGTTCTTGCTAATGATAGCTGAGCTTTGCAGAACGAGTGCAGCCAAGGTAATCTCGTCATGTTTTCGCTCTTTCACACTGCACACCACGACGTGCTTTTGCCTCGTACACAGACTCGCCTTCTGTTAGCAGCCGCGAATTCTCGAACTGTTTTTCGATGAACTTACTGATGCTGGAGAACGGCAGGCTCACTGTAATTGAACAAAATAAATGAACAAAAGAGCCCCCCACGTCTCGAAGATCTGTTGCGGCGCTGCCCTTACGAAACGTAAACGTTTTGTCACGTTTAAGCTCGCATCGAAGACGTTGAAAACTAACGTGGCAAAAAGTAAACGTACGTAGTGAGGAAAATGAAACGGCGATGAACGCTAATCAAATCGGAGCATAACTAAAAATCGGCACTGTGTATTGCAGATCCCACCAGCACATGTAAGCGTGTGTGGTTGTGCATCCGCTCACTTTTCCCTCGCGTTTGTTGACATTAGTGCACGCTCGGTGCTATTACTGTTCGGCGGCACGTTTCGCTCGTCGCACGATCACTCATTCGTTTCATACAAAGTCTCAGAAATCTTACGCGGAAAGTATTTCGTAATCACTTAAAAGCTTACCTTGCACGATATCATTCGCATCGTCTTCCATGGCGTAAGCTGCTCCGGCTTCAGGCCCCGATTGCAGTTCAGTATGCTACTTATACACGGGTGTGCACCGGGCGCACCGAGTCATTTGCTTATCCGGCTTGTCAGGTCCGACCACTTCGTTGCGTAGCAATGATATTCAAAATAGGGATCAAGCACGCGCGGTACCCACAACAAAAACACGTGGTGGCAAAAGCGCACAACATGTGGCGCTCCAGCAGACGACAAGACCCGGCATCCTATGAGTGACGTCAAGACGTAGGTGGCGCCACGCTATGTCCTCGAGGCCAATAAAGTTCTGCGTCGTCTCAGCGACATCACCTACGAGGTCGTTGCTGATGGTTCATTTTGCCCAAGACGCCGTCAGCGTCTGCCTGAGACAGTGCACGTGGTGCGCATGAAGCCGTACCTTTCAGACTGATGTGGACGTCGACCAGCTAACTGCAGATGGACTGCTACTTAATGAGCACCGAGACGATGCTCTCTCCGGAGGGAGGGTAAAGCCACGCCTCTATCTGTGCCCAGCTATGCGCTGGCGCCGGAAAAGACGACGACCGATCCACTCGAGAGGCGCATCACGATAAACAGAAGAAGGCGATTTTGGCGAGTCTACCTTTGGTGTCTCTGAGAGAACGACGTGCTTCTGTTTCTTACAATAAAGCCCCCTGTACTTTGTGAACGGCGACAATATGAACAGCTCGTAGTTATTATGCTGGCGCATGCATGGCGCGTGGTTGAGTTGTTTAACGCAGCCTGCTGCAGAGCGAGGAGTCCCCGATTGGGTGCTTCAGAATTGGTTTCTTCTGATTTATTTTTGTGCCTTTCTACTATATATGCATACATGTATATATCCGGGACATGACGGCGACAGTAACAGCAAAAATCCACCGAGCGTGTCCATATAATTGCTATCACAATAAAACAGAACTATGGAAAGAAAAAATATGCATACACAAAAAAGAACATTAATGAAGAAAGCAAGAAGTGATCCTCCGGTTGAATAACACGTACAAAACGTCTTAAGACGCACGAGATGGAAGACTTCAGGTCATGTGCGGTACCACTGAGAGTTCGTAATGCCGTCCGGAATGACTGGGATATGTCGCACTCTTGACGACGACGAGAAGCAGTCCTTGTATTGCACAAGCAAGGCTTTGAGCTGTTCTTTCCTGAGCTTGGGAAGGCTCGGATTGACGTCGAATGCTGGTGGGAGACCTGTGTTCATCCAAGCGGATCGAAGAGGTCGAAAATGTTGTTGGCGCCCCCCGAATACATCCATGTAGGCGACCCTCGTTGCCTCTTGGAACGCAAATCTGACGGTTCAGGAACAGGTGCTGGTCGAGCTCGATGGCGCCTTTAAAGTCTGCAGGTCTCTCCCTACCGACCGAAATGATAACGTTGAAAAGATAGGGCACGGTGACCTGCTGTTTTGTGGCATTAAAAGTATGGTTTTCTGTCCGGCTGTATGATATTGTTGGTGGAAAGCGCTATCGACTGAGATCTTAAGTCAGTGACCGCGCCATGTTGATTTAGAAAATTCATGCATAGAATGACGTTCCTCGAACAATGTTGTAGGACCACAAAGCTCGCCGAATAAGTCTGGCCATCAATCGTGATTCTTGACGTGCAGACTCCAAGGTGGCGTTATTAGGTGGCCTCCAGTAAACTCACCCGTTCCAGTGACTTTAGCCTCCAGCTGTCCGGACTTAGCGTCCTTTCCAATCGCTGTTTACTTTCAGCTTTGCTGTGAACGGGCCATTGACGACGGAGTAGTCGGCTCCTGTGACGACTAGAGCGCTGATGCGGTGGCCATCGATAAGCACGTCAAGGTCTGTACGGTGGTTCGTCGTATTGCGTTACGGTTAGGTGACGGCGTCGTGTCACGGCTACTCGACTTGCTGCGATGCCACTACGTCGAGTTTACAGCTGTTGCTCCTGCGGAGAAGTGCTCACATGAATTCTCTGTCTCATAGGCGGCAAACTGATATCTATTGATTACCAAATTGGTCGTGGGCGACGGAGGATCTCCGGCATTTCGTCGTGCAGCAACCGCACCTCCAATCGGTCACTGACCTTACTTTTCCAGACATATGAACTCGCGGAACGGCCTCGGGTAGGCCCGCTGTACAGCGGGCGCTGTGGTGACATGTGGCCAACGCGAACGGCAAGGCCGTCGGGGCGTTCGCTGTTCTCCCGCGATGTAGTCTGCGATGTCGCGTAGTCGTTCACCCCCCTGTGGAAGCGGCGCGTTGATGGTGAAACCACGCAAATATATCTTTGGTACTGGTAGCGGCGCTATGTGTGGCTGGCTTCTTTGCTACCGCAATGGCCGCAGAGTGGGCAGTTCGCCAAACGTCGGTCTTTCTCGCCATGTAGCGCTGAAGACAGCGCTTGTCTCTGTTCCCTTTCTTGTCCCTTGTCTGTTCGGCGCTGGCCTTGGAGGCGAAGAGAATGAAGTCGGTGGCGGCAACGGCGGCGGCGGTGCCTTACAGCAGAACTGCGGCGCTGCGGCTCCTTGACGTGAGCGCGGACGGGGAGCATTGCGACGCACTCTAGCAGCATAGCTCATAGATTCCGGCCTGCTTCTGAGGTGTTTCGGCAACGTACAGAAGTGCCTGAATTGCCTCACGGACAATGCCAGTTATTGAATTTACTTCAGGTTGCGATTGAGGCCACAGCTTCCGAAGCACTTCGTTCACAACGGATAGGTTAGTTTCGCGCAGGTTGTCGGAAGCCGCGGCCTTGAACCGCTGTGTTGTCTAGAAAGAAGCGGAGATTGTGTTGCCGGGTGCGCATTTCTTACGTCTTCTCAACTGCTGTCGCCTCAGAGATAAGTTCTTGTACTGTATATTCCTATTTTATATTATTTTATATATTTTTCTCTTCCTGTCTTTCCATCCCCAATCTCCTTCCCCTGGCAGAGTAGCAAGTCAGCGATTTGTATACACCTGACAAATTATTTGCCTTTCTATAAAGAGTTTGCTCTTTCACTCCTCGCATCAGGAAACTTACTTTCTCTTCATCGAGCATGCCAGGGTCCATGTGACGGAACAGTCGCCCCATCTCTTCCGCCGCGAAGACGGTTACGTTTTTATTCGGGGGAGGATGCTACGATGTCTCGAGCAATGTCGCCGCCATTTGCTTGCGAACCACGCTGGTCAAAGTGGCTAGGAAGCCGGTTCGGAAGTTATCCAACATTGTCGTAATGAATTCCCTATTTCCGAACCATGTCCTAGCACAGTGCTTAAAAGAAAAGCAGGCATAGCGTAGCTTCTAGTAGAGGTCCCAGTTATGTAGGCAGCAATCCTGTTATACGTTTCCAGCCTGCTTTCTGCATCCTCAAAAGCGGTCCCTCGAAACATCGGCATCTCCCTGTGCTGTTCCATCAAAAGTGCTGAGGGTGACACAAAGGGTGTCATCGTGACCGCAGGCTTCGCCGTCGAGGCTCTTGTGTTATCCGGCAGGAGCCCTTCCTGCGGTTGCAGTCCTTGTAGTTGGCGGCTAGCTCGACTGTCCTTCATAGTGTCGATGTCTTCTTCGTGACTTGGGCTGGATTCGCGGCTTGACGGGGGGCGTCCGGAACATGAACGAACAGCACCTTCGCCAGACATAAAGTGGTTGTGACGAAAAACACGCATGACTAAGGCAGGCGAGGATGAAACACTTTATAAGGCGAAGTTGTGCCCAAAATTAAAAGAAGGGACACACTCAGTGCAACGGTAGCCTGAAGCCCAATCCTCGGTCGTCGGTAATCTGATCAGAGGTAAAGCATGTTGGCATTTACACATGTGACACCGAAGATTTTTGCTGAATCGGCGGTGGCCAGGTTAGTTCCAGAATAAACATGTAAAGGCATCGGTCTCGCCCCGACCTCCGCCGAGTCCCAAGGGATTCCGGCCGACGGTTAAAGGGACCAACGAGGGCACATGTCAAAAGAAGCCTTATCCCCTGGAATTCTCAACGGTTTCAAATAAATATTATCTATCTCTCTTTCTCTCTTTCTTTCGGGCGCGGTGTACGCAAGGCAGTCGTTACACGTGTGACGGGACAGTTACATGAAAATACAAGAAAGCACGCGTGGCATTATAATACAGTAACTGAAAGCCTAATTAATATGTGTCGTATAGTAAAGAGAAACTTCAAAAGAGTAGAATTTTCTACAGGTCGGTGATGCATATTTGCCGACGTGAAGTGCAATAGCAGTCAACTGCGTACTCAGGCATCATGCTTCTATGGGTCTTTTTTTTTTTTTGCATACATATACCACGTGTTATGCTGTGATGTAGATTTATCACGCCTGTCTAGGATTTGTTCCTCGTTACTGAGGGTATTGTGCTCGTGCCCATATTGTCTACTTGCGTCGATATTTTCCAGTAAATATTCACAGTTGTTAGTAGCGTTTGTCCCGTCTGTCTCGCATTTTTATTACGGCTAGTGTGCTTCACTTTGCCAAAAAAGGAAATAATAATAATTTTTAGGCTTATACGTTCCCAAACCACCATGAGGTACGCTGTATATAGCGGAGAGCTTCGGGAATTTTGGACAACTGGTGTTATTTAATGTATACTGACATCGCACAGTACACTGGCCTCTAGCCTTACGCTTCCATCTGAATGCGACCGCCGCGAACCTGTGGCCTTCGGGTCAGCACCAAAAAAGTAAATACGATGCACGAGTCCCCAATACATCAAAGTAGGCCCACTGCTGAGCAATAAGTACCGTATTTGGTGGCATCCGCCAGAGATTGTTTCCAAAGGTGACGATCGTAATATCCACCCGTCCGCAATACTTACGCATGCACCATAGATCGCCTTTGTTACCTCATACCAGTGGCGTTCTGTGAAGCTCATAAAGTTTGATGCACTACTTCAACGCCAATGTTCATTAACTTGCGATTCACTTACCTCGAATATCGATGTGATGCGAAGCCGGTACAGCACGGGTATGAAAAGGTGAGTGGCTATCGGAAGGCACAGAAAATGTACCGCGAAGCCCCAATTAATGTGCCACCCATAAGCGTAGTAGTGAGCGGTGAAGCCCACAAGACCCGTCGAAGAGAATAGTGATGCCACAGAGGACACTGCTAGTGGAAGCGTCTTCAATGTCCGACTTCCAAGAAACATCTCCAGCTTCGCGGACGTGCTCTCAATGCGCAAGGCCCTCTTCCGAAAGGAGAAGTACATTCCCAGAAGAAAGTTTCCCAGCACAAGGACTCCGAAGAGGGTGCCTTCTAAAACCGGCAGCATAGTAAACCCGTTTGTTTTGCTTTCACCAGACTGGTAGCAAACATTTTGCACCGCCTTACAGCTGGATCTGCTAGCGCTGCTGCGCGCGTGCGAAAAGTCGCCGGAAATTGTATTCCACAGCTGCAAGCACCCAGTGGTGGCGTTAGATCCTTGCTATTTTACAAATATTCACAGTAATAACTGCGATTTCCAAAGAAGCAGCGCACAAAAGGACACAATCACACACATATGAAATAACGCAAACACAAGCGCTGTACTGCAACTGATGATTTATTTTCGAAAGACCCGGCTTATGGAGGATAACACGCACATGCGCACTGACAGCAGTGAATACAATGAACACACAAACCACGAAAAAAAACACACAAATAAAAGCACCGGGAAAAACATATGGTTTCCATAAAAAATTTCGAACAAAATGTCGTTATATACCAAGGTATCATCGTGCTTTTCTAGAGAATGATACCGAGGGGCACCTGACACATTTATCTTTCCATTTGCCAATTTAAATTGCCTCGAGCATTCCTCTTGTTTTCTTGTTGCGTTCCTTCCTCACAACCTGCGTACTTGTTAGAGTGGGAGCACAGCCACAATCCCTACAATAAATGTCCAGCATCTTTTGCCGAGAAGTGACGGTTGTATTCCGTTAACCGGGTGTTTAGGCACCTGCCCGTCTGACCAATGTAAACCTTGTTACAAGTCAAAGGGATCTTGCAGATCACCTTTTCCGAGCATGCGACGTAGGGGTTATGGTGTTTGATTTCGCACGAATGCGTATGCTTCTTAGCACCATTGACCTTTTTGCACAGGCCTGACAATCGCACTAGCGCCGAGAACACTACGTCAACACCGGCTTTTTGGCCTATCTTTCGCAGATTGTGCGAAATGGCGTGCACGTAGCGTATCACCACCGCGCTCCGGCGGTTCGTGCTTGCGGCAACATTTGTTTTCTTTGTCTCTTTGAGCAAGCATTCTGCGACAGAAACCAAGAGGTTCAACGGATACCCAGAGCGCCTGAGGCGGTTCACCTGGTTAGTGAAGCTGGCTTCACATTTGTGCGGACAGGATTTTTGGAGGGCGCTTAGGAAGCATGACCGGGCAGTCGATCTCTTTACAAGTTTCGAGTGCGTGAATTGGTAGGGGAGGACGGGTTTTTTGCCCCGACCAACATATGTGATCAGACGATACGTTACACCAAGATCTAAAAACCTTATATAACCGCTAATGGTCAGCTCGTACGTAAGTAACAAAGGTACTGCGCGATTCTGCAGTAACTAACGTTATGGCCACATTTGCTTCGTGCCTCGCACCTTTGTTACTTACGTACGAGCTGCCCATGGTTCTAAGGCCACGCACGTTGCTCGACACTGCTCACAACACGGGTGTATCCCTAACTTTCATGACACCATCTGAATTTTCAAGCATAACAATCAAGCCACGAGAGAAACTGAAAAAAAAGAACCGCCAGGCCTGCGCGGAACGCGCAGCACAGCCACAGCGAAAGCTGGGAGAGCGGCCTTTTGAGAGCCTTTTTTAAACACTCTTGGCGCAACTACTACAAGCACACTTGCATGGAAGGTGCACTACGCCATAAATCATCATAATTTTTGTGTAGTGGGAAAGCGTCTACTATGCCATTATTCGTCATTCTTCAGAAAAGCGCGGTACCCGCTACACTCTTGTAACACATTATGTGCACTTTGTTGATGCTGTGGCTGACGACGATGAAGAATTTTGCCTCAGGCTTTTGTAATGGGTTGGAGCATTGAACGCCCCACTCGTTACGCAATTCGCATTGTGTGAAGCCTGGTTCTTACTTTACAGTTCTAAAATGCTTTACAACACACGTTAACGCGATTCCTTACCCGACATGAAGCCTGCATAGGGTCAGTTTGCACCGCAGTTTCAAGCAGCGGCGTAGCTCAGTGGTAGAGTGCTGGGCCTGCCACGCAAAAGACCCGGGTCCGATTCCCATTCTGTCGGAGGTGTCTTTTTATTTATTTACTTTGTTTTTTTTTCTTATTTCGTGCGATATTGGTTACGGACACCGGCGGCGGCAGCAGCGGCAGCGGCGGCGGCGGACCACTACGGCGCAGGAACGACCCTTGCTGTGATCTCATAACAGCTTTCGCTGTAAAAAAGCAACCTACGCATAAGCATGCTCTCAGTACCAGTACATGATAATGAAACTTCTTTTCTGAACAGTTTCATTGAATAGTAAAAAGAGTGTACATGTGTTCACCGTTTTAATCATTTGGAACATTTTGCAATATTTACAGGAGCACAGTTTTTTTTTTTTTTGGGGGGGGGGGGGGGGGGCTATCAGTGATGTGAGAGCATAGGTCGGCAAAAAAAACTGGAGCTCACTCAGAATCACTCAAGAAATATTTTTGCTCTTAGGGCTCCCTCAGACTCAGACTCACTAATGTTTTCCTCTACCGAACTAACTCGGACTCCGACTCAATAAAAATTTTCTTATCTGGACTCGCTCAGACTCAAACTCACCAACACATTACTCAGCCGTACTCACACAGACTCCGACTCACGACTTCACCTGAGTCTGAGTGAGCCGAAGTGAGTCGACTCATGAGCCCGTCGGCATAAAACTAGATTTTTTGATAATGGCGTCTATCCTCTTTAGCGCCAATATCTCACATAATTGGTGCTCTACCATACGCTTTTTGACCTTGTACCTTCATATACCAGTTATCTGTGATTTCAATCTAGTAAGGACACTTTTATGAAATACTCGATTCACATGAGCTGATTTTATTAAGAAATTCCCATGAATTAATTTGCGGGGCGTGGTCATGGCACGCGTTCCCGTATTGCGCACGTCTGATCAATAAATATTCAGGCGGCGGATGGTTGCTGATGTGTTGAGATATGTGTGAATAAACTTGAGTACAAATGTAAGCCTACATAAGGCTGATAGTAATGCTGAACATGAATACACATGACCATAAGTCGGCAACACAAGGGTGGAGCTCACTCGGACTTATTCAAGGAATAAAAGGGAACCATGTGTGGATGCGAAGCAACGGGGAGATTGCTGGCTTGAGCGGGAGAAACGTCGCCGCTCCCGTTTCGCGGCAGCGGCCCAGGCGCTCATAGCGGCGCTGCACAGGAGAGAGAGGCGCGCACGCTCCGTCATTTTCATAGCGCGAAACTACCGTGCGCCCCCCCCCCCCCCCCCCAGTGGAGTATGCACCTGTCGCATCACCTGTCGTGCGCGCCGCTCCGTAGAGTAGAGGATTTCTAGAGGAGAGAACGGGGGGGGGTACCGTAGGAGAGGAGAGAGCACCTGTCGTGCGCACCGCTCCATAGACTAGAGGACTCCTAGAGGAGAGAACGGGGGCGACCGTAGGAGAGGAGAGAGGGGGGGGAGGGGACGCGCATGTGCTGTGGAGGTGTGGGACGCGGGCGCCGCTCCGTACAGTAGAGGATTTCTAGAGGAGAGTAAGGGGGGGGGGGGGGCGTAGGAGAGGAGAG
>JALIZH010027628.1:0-13378 GCA_030522465.1 Rhipicephalus appendiculatus
ACCGCGTCGCTTTGAGCGGACACGGTGGACTCCTGAGGCCGTTGTGACGGTGCCCCCCTTACGCGTCGCCTCGGCATAGCTTTTGTGGAAGAGGTGTGGCAATCGTTTTCTCGCTTCGACAAATGAGATCTTTTCTTTTACGGTTAGTGTGAAGATTTCCTTCTCTCTTTTTCAGGATGGACAAGACCGTGAGTAGGCGGGATGGTCTCCACCACAGTTGACACAATGAGGTGAGGCTTCGCAACTTTCAGCTTTGTGATCATTTGAGCTGCATTTTGCGCAGGTGTCCTTCCCTCGGCATGAGTGTGATGCATGCCCAAACCGTTGGCATCTAAAGCACCGCCTCGGGTTGGGAATGTAAGGTCTTACATTTATTTTCAGGTATCCTGCCTCAAGAGAGGTAGGCATGTGACTTGTTGCGAAAGTCAGAATGATATGCTTTGTTGGGATTTCTTGATCATTTCTTCGCATTACAATTCTTTGAACCTTGATAACTTGTACATCTTGGAACCCATCGAGGAGTTCCTCACCGCTAAGGCCGATGAAATCTTGCTTAGATATAACCCCTCTGCTTGTATTTAGAGATCTGTGAACGGTCGTTGATATTTTCGTGTTTCCGATGTTCGTTAGCTCGGTGATCTTCGGAACTTGTTTTTTTTTTCAGTGAGTTCAATCAGCAAATCGCCACTTGACATTTTAGTTACTTTATACTTCATTCCAATTTTTTCTTTCAGGCACTTGGCCACCAAAAATGGTGAGAGTTTCCTTGCTAGTACACAGTCTGAGTGTATTACGTGGTACTTCAGGAATGTTATCCTGGGCTGAAGAGAGAAATGGAAGGTTGCTTCGGTGCGGTTCCTCTTGAGAGGCCGATCAAGAAGGGTGGAAGTTTGAGAAGCCATAAGAATAATGTGTAAGTGCGGCAACAGCGCCGACCGCCCACCACGGAGCCCTACAGGGGGACGCCGCAGAGCTTTGTAAAAAGGACTGCACGACGCGTCGTACACCGCCACTATAACCTAATATGGTGTATCAAGCTTGGATGACCACACACGGTTAACCCTTGCCGTTAAGAAAATTAGAAGTAACTAGAAAAGAGGAGAATACAGGAAAGATTGAAAGAGAGAAAAAGACGAAGATGTAGGTAGAGAGAGAGACAGGAAAAGGCGACTGCCGAATTCCCCTGGGTGGGTCAGCCCAGGGGTGCCGTCTACGTGAAGCCGGGGCCAAAGGGGTGTGTTGCCTTTGTCGGGCGGCCTTAAAGGTCCTAACACCCAACATCAGCTCAACCCCCCAGGATCCCCTTTTCCCCGGACACGGCGAAGCCACTCACGGCAAGGCGTGGGGGGGGGAGTCGAGACCCCCCCTGTTAGCTCGGGTCCGTGGTGTCGCTACACACCAAACGCCTGCTTGCGCAGACGCCCCTGCGGGGAAACATGCACTTTAGTTACACAAAAAATAGATGCAATAACCTTTTTATGAAATGTCGCAAGCATACGTAAGAACAACACAGAGCTGAGGTAGTTGGTAGGTATTCATGTTAAAGATACAGGGCGTGCAAACACGCACGCATTCCGCGTCACTTTCACCGCCAGACGCAGCTGCTCACCGATTGGATGAGGGCAGCAAACCAGCATGCGTTATTCTTCTAGAGGGTGAAACTTCGTGAGTTTTAACCATGTAAGAGAGCGTTTTTTTTTCTACTCTTTCATCGCCAGACAACTAACCGGTCCTTCGAGGAGCAGTACTAGATAATAGTCACTTCAAAACTCTATCCTTAGGTCCAAAATATTCCTTTAAACCTAGCCTAAGCCAATATACGTCTGAAGCCTGCCGCGCAGTACCACTAAGCTGGTCCCTGAAAAAAAAAGCGCTCGCATTGTATTTCAGACTGCATTGCTAGTACCAAGGGATCTAAGTAAGCAACTTAAAAGAACAATAAATAGCAAAATGTTTTTTTTTTCTGTGATAACAAATAACCCTTTCAAGATTCCTAACCACCACGCTTGCCGCTAGAAGTCGCTTTGGTAGGCGGAAAAACTTGCGAAAAAATGGGGGTGGAGACGCCGCTTTGAAACTCCCACAGCAAATGCCGTGACTTCACGGATTTTGACGTCGTGTACTACGTTCTACGTAGTTTCGAATGCGTAAAAATTAAGTACATTGACTTCTAAGGGAGCCACACACTGAACATACGAAGTTTCAGGTAATTTTGTCGAGCCAATGTCGCTAAATTGAGGCGAGTACACTTTGAAATACGTGACGTCACAAGCGAGCGTTTCGGCGCGAAATTGACGCCATTAGCGTTCTCATAGTACAATATATCAATCTACACCCATTCATTGTTTCACTTTAGTGTCCCTTTAAGATTCCTGATTCTAACCTTTGGTTAATTGCTGTGTGGACAAGAAACTCAGGCCTCTAATTTCAAATAAGGAAGTATATTTTGTAATTACGCCGGAAAACATGTTCTCAGAAAAAGCGCTAACAGCCATAAAATAGAATTTCAGGACAGTAAAATTTAACCATCGGTAACAATGGTATAAATACGACAAACTATTGGTACTGAAACAACGTGCTCTCGATCTTTTGTTAAGACAATCTTGAGAGGATTGCTTGTGAGATCAAGAATGCTAAATCACTCACCTTTACAATAAAAAAAATCACAGCATATCCACGAAGTGAATGATGGTGAATGGGCGAAGCTCGGAGGGATCATTCGGGTAACCGTCAATCCCCCCGTCCATTTCCCACTCGATCGTGCAAAGACGTGATGACACGTGTCACGTCTTTGCATGATTCTGGTTGTTCGATCGTGAGCTGGGCACGAGCGTCGCCGACTTGTGTTCCGGGCGCTCCCAGCCTCAGCGACAACGCCAGTTCGCGTTCCACGACAGAGGAAGACGATGCCACCTACTCAGACGCCGAAGTACACACCAGTGCTCGACGCAACGCCTCGCCTCCGCATGCATCGCCACAGGACGCTGCTGTGAGTTGTGAAAGCCACGCCATGGCCGGCTAATCTCGGAGGCCACGGCCACGCGTCCTTGGCTATGGGTTGTGCCGCCGTGAGTACCGGAGCCGCCGCATGCTCCGCAGATACCGGCTGCCCTGGTTTCACGACTCCGAGCGAAAGAGAAAGCGCGCCAAGAGCGAGCCCCTTTTCTTATTATAACAACGCCATCTATCATCTTTAATCGTCAACTATACGAAAAACACTAACGCCATCTAGTGATATTATTTCCAAGGGCATATACACACAACGCCATCTAGTGAGCAATTCTTAAAACTAGAGCTGGCTACATACATACTACTACTGCTACTACTACAGAGGAGACCCAGACCCTGAGGAGCTTCGCCCCTAAAAGCTCGTTAATTCTACCCTCGTTAATTCGGAAAATCGGATAATTCGGACGTGTTCTCTGGCACCGGACAGCATATGCATTGCTTATTGCCATCAAACTCTCATTCAATCGGTCACGTTTGGCCTCAACTCGGTTAGTTTAGAGAACCATCGTACTGCGCTGTGCACGGTGCGCCGGAAATGTACGACGCAAAAGAGCGAAAATGGCGTTCGCAGGCAACAGAAATTAGGTGGCGCTGTCCGCACCGCTGTCTTCATAAATCAGTGTCCACGATTTTTGTCCGCATGTAAACTCGGCAAACAGCCGCTTCCATCTAAATTGATACAACGCCCGCGCACCGTCACAAAACTCAAATGTTATATCGCACCGCAGAGAAACGGGCGCGAGCAAGGAAGACACGGACGCCGAACTGCTGATGTCAACGAGCACCATAAAACTTCATTTTAATCAAATAAGCAATTAATCTATATACATAGTTGCCAACATATAAGAGCATTCTGAATGTTGCCAACGCGCAACAGGAATAGGCTGCTTCTAGCCAACAGAACACAACATCATCCCCTCCAGAAAAAGAGAACACAAACGTTCCATCCTTTGAACACAAGTCTATCATATCACAAAGTCTCGGAAACGTTCTGGTTTTTTTTTTTTCGAACGCTTGCTGATGGTTCTATTCGAACCACACCATGTTCAGTTTGTGCTTCACAAACTGAAGATGCTGTCTGTAGGGCCGTCGGTTCCCTCCTGCTCGGGAAGCGACGGCTCTACAGACACATAGCATTCCCCATGGCTGGAGTGTGCACCGAAGTAACCCTCCTGGTCGGGAACTGACGCCAGCACCGACACATCACATTCGCTATAGCTGCAGTCTTCACCGAAGTTGTCCTCCTGCTCGGGGACTGATGTCTGCTCGGACACACCACATTCCCCGTGACTGGAGTCTACCGGTGCGGATTCTGACGCACTGCGTCCGGGTGTGGAGTGAGATCCTAATGAGACTGTAGGGGGGATGGATGGGTCTCACTGGGACTGAAGGTAGATTTGTCGGTCTGAATGAAGGTGCCTGCCCAGTTGATGCTGGTGGCTCGGGTATCTGCCCGTCTCTAACGAGACACTCCTTTGGTACCCGCGTCAACTTCGAGGCGTTCCAAACACGTCCATCTTGAAGCCTGAAAGCTCCCCTTGAAAGCCGCTTGATGACTTTCAAGGGACGAGAGTATGCCGATTCTCCCTTTGCACAAGCTCCTGATTTTCGAACACCCATCATATGTTTCTCCTTAAAGGGGCCATGACATGGTCACACAACCGTTTGTGGTTTTCAGCGAAAACTGGAAGTAGAAGGTCTATTATGCCTATAGAAATATGAAAAGTGGGCGGTAAAAGAATATTTCACAGCAAAACAGGCCCTAGAAGTCACCGGCTGTAAATCCAGCCCACCGCCGACGACCGCCATTTTGCATGGCGCCTGTGACGTCACGTGCAGCAACGAGCAGTGTCGTCGTCTTCTGCCAAAGTTGCAGCCGCTGCAAATAATTCCATTTCAGTGCCAAGCAGAATAAAGCTCAAATATCTCGATTTCACGCGCAGCTCACGACGGAACGATATTGTTAGGCGGAAAGCAGACGCGCGCGCAGCCAGCTGCTTGTTACGTCACGACGACTCGAGACTGCGCCATTGTTGACCGACTCTCAGGCAGCAAGCGTGTTTGCAAAAATATTCAATGATAAATTAAGTGTTAGGCCAAATGCGCTAAGATTTCGCCAGCTTAGTTATGAACGATCAAGGATTAACCCACCTAACACAGGTTATGATAGAAAATTCGGTGTCATGGCCCCTTTAGTCCGGGCACTTGCGCTCCTCTTGGCATCCATGTAGCCGTTCTTGCAGCGCTGCTTCTCTTTCATTGCTGCTGAAGGCTGTGCTGCAACATCTCTTGATGGCATGCCAACTACATCAAGTCGGGTCCTAGGCTGGCGCCCATGTAAAAGCTTTGCAGGAGAAATACCAGGTGTAGCGTGTGGCGTAGCCCTATAAGCTGTGTTGCGACTCCGGGTCATGCAGGTCTCATTTCTGGTAGCTGGCCCCCGTCTCAGGATCCACCGTCCAAAAAGTCAGAAGAGGTGTCCGTAAGAACGACAAAGATTTATTTACATAGTGAGAGGATAGTAGATGACGAGTAAGTAACAAGTGAAATATACAAAATGTCTTCGGCTTTTATAGCGCCGCGTTGCCAACCCTGGGCGCATTGTCCGCATCTTTAGCCAATACGGTTCTCGCTGGTCTCGAAGCTCCACCCATGAGAGTGGGGAAAGACGCCCAGTAGATGCACGTGGAGAGGGCACAGTCCAAAACGATGCCCAAATATGGTGACGAAAACAGCACCAAGGTTTTGCGCACATTTGAAGATCTTGGCTTGGGCTAGTTCCAGGAAATCTTCCGGCCATGGGGTAGAGTCTCTCTGTACTCGTGCCGAAGGATGTCACGGCTTGACAGGAATGTCTTCCACCAGGCCACTCCACGCAGCAGGTGCTACGGAGAGAGTGGGAGTGAAGGTTGCTCGTTTAATCCCTCGTCGTCTTGCCCCCCGCTAATTTCCGTGACTTCGCTCCTATGGTGCAGCGGCAGTCGGACCAGTCTCGTTGGCACCCCAACAGCAAATACCTCAGTGGCCTGGACCTCGGGGCTTGCTTGAATGACCGTTCGCAGTTGAGGTCACAATGGCCTTCCCTGTCGCGCTGCTCTTCTTGATGCACCCCCCTTTTGTTCATGCCAGGCCGGGAGATAGCCGCGCTGTCTCAACTCCTCGTTCTTGCTTGCAATGAACTGTTTGTCGGGTTTGAAGCCGCCGAAGGAATTCGACGTCGATGGCGATCGTAACAGCTGCCAAGTGACCCAGGATGGCTTCCTTGAGAGATCGTTGCTGCAAAACTGACAGTTGAATAAAATTTCAGGCTCCTACTAAAGTGTTCGACTGACCCATAAGCCTGAGGATAATACACCGATGAGACACAGTGCTTGATGCCCCTTTCTTCCAGAAAACCTCTCGAACAGCTCGAACTTGAACTGGGTCCCTTGTCAGTAACGATCTTTTCCGGGTATTCCTCTCGGCTAAAAACTGCCCATAAAAATTACATGGCAGCCTGTGACGTAACCGTGTTTGAGAAGCAAACTTCAGGCCATTTCGTGTAATAGTCTGCCAGAGTTATGATCAACTTTGGACTTATTGCTCCAGACATGTTTAGTGGCCCAACAATGGCCATCGCCAATTCCTTCCAGTGCACTCTTGGAAGAGTAACATGATTCAGTGGAGCAACAGAAGTCTTTGCCGATTTGTGTTCAGAGTGACACACGTAGCACCTTTGCACTGCCTTTTTCACCTGCCTGTCCATATTCGGCCAACAGTACTTGTCTCGCAATCTTTGTTTAGTTGTTGTGATGCCAGGATGCGCATATCGACCAGAGAAACAAGGTCAGCAGTCAACACTTCTGGCACAACTACTCTGTCTTTCCTCAGAACTATGTCATCGACAACGGACAGTTTTTCTCGCAGCAGATAAATTGGCATCAACTTCTATGGCAGCATTCTTTTGGCTGGGCATCTTGTTCCAATGTACTGGCGACCAAATGTAGCGTCTGATCTGCGGTTGTCGCAATTTGCACCTCCTCCTTGGTAATGCAGGACGAAACAAAAGAACTCACTTCCTCTTCTGCCAAAAGTGTCGGTAATTCAATATTCATCTGAAGTCGCCTTAAATTCGAAATCAAGCCCCAAAAGCAACGGGCCGCGTTCCACCACATAAAACAGAGGACACGTGCGTCTATGCTTGTAGACATCTGCCAAGAAGCATCTTTTTACTTGAATTGGCTTACAAGAGTAGTCCAATAGCGTTACATTGCAAACAGTGACTGAGTAATGGGCGAAGTAATTTCGAAAAATTTATTCGTTGATAAGCGACACCGGAGAGCCAGTATCAACGTGGAAACGCAGCCTCACCTCGTTGACGCGCACGTCCACGTGAATCCCCTTTCCTGATGTTTCGTTGGTCAGAACACTAACAGCGTTTGTTACTTCAGACGATTCGTTTTTTTTTTCGCCGACATTCCAATGCTTTTGCTTGCTGTTGTACTGCCACACCGAAGCAAAATGACCCATTTTGTTGCACTTTCGGCACCTCGCGTTCCTGGCTGGGCACTCCGGAGCGTTGGCGCATAATGCTTTCGACCCACAGCAGTAGCAAGGACCTGAAGTCTTAACAGCGTCCGCACTTGCCGGCTAATTAATGACCTGGTGCACCGCTGTATCAGCGTTGAACTCCTTTAGTTCACGCTACGTCTGCTGAATATATTTGCCTATTTCAACCGCTCGAGTGAGCGTCAAACTGGAGCCTTCAAACAAAAGACGCTCACGTATGTGCTGCGACGCTTCTCCTTCCAAGAGCCGGTAGTGCACCGCCTTTTAAGGCGAAAGCCTTTAATGTCTCAAGCGCTGGACACATGGTGCGATTCGGCATCCGATCCGACGTGCGGCGCCGCACGCGGCGTACGACGATTCACGACACATGGGGCGAACGAGAAATCAGCGCGCAGGCCCCGCCCACACACGGCACCTCAGCTTGCACGCTCGGAAAACATCGTATCCTCTACATTTAGTACAAAACAAACAACCTCACACAGACATGCTTCGTTCTCGAAGAACATTGCCAACAAAGCTACGCCTTCGCGAGCTACAATCATCGCTACAGCTCACATTCACTCACGACTACGAGCGTAGGCCTAGCTAGGCGGACGCTCTCGGGAGCGCCGCTCGAGTTCAAACGCGAGCTGATTGTCGAGCGCTTATTTTTGCCAACACGATAAAAGCTTGTGCTCTTATATGACGCGTTTACACGCGCAATTGGTGTTATCGACGGCCTCGATGTGAAGAGCAAGGGTGGGAACGAAGCGAGCCGGTTCGCCGAGACGGCCGGTGTCAATGTTTACCTGTGAAACGGCCTTCCATCACGGTTCACTATCTCGTTGGTGGTTAGGAAACGGACGTCGCCTTCCAGAAATGGCACACTGCAAGCATCGCGTTATTCAATCATGAGATAGTTCACGTCAGAAACAGTTTATCCAATGTTTTTCATGCCACCGGCAACGGCGATATCCACAAATACCAGGACGATCTGGGCCATCATGGTGGGCCATCGCAGCGGCGAGGAACGAACCAGCGGCACAGGTTGGCACGGGCGCCACCAGTGGCGCCGCTTGCCAAGCTGCCGCGCTGCCATTGGCTGCGGCCGCCCGACCGGAGCGGTAACCGCGCGGCAACATTCAGCAAGTTGGATGCCCGCGCGGCGTGCGAATCGGCGCCGCATGCTGTTGGAACCTGTTGGACGTCTGTCGGATGCGGCTTTTGGCACGAACAGCAGTACGGCAAATCGCATCCGAATTCGCACCATGTGTCCAGCACTTCATGATCACGTCCGTCCGGCGTCCGTCCGTCCGCGTCAGACCGTCCGCACGTCCGTCCTGTCCGCCCATCCGTGGCCGTCCGTCCATCCTTCCATCCGTCCGTGTCCGTCCGTCCATTTGTCCAAGCCCTGGCACGGAGCCAGGTGGCCGCCGGGGTGCGAAAACGGATGCCGGTCACGTCGGACTCTACAGTAGAGCTGTGCACGGGCCGAATTTCCGAGCCCGAGTCCGGCCCGGGCCCGCCGACTGCATTGCAGGCCCGCCCGAGCCCGACGCTATATGGCTGCGAGCCCGCCTGGCCCGGCCCGACGTAGAATAGCAAAAGCCCGAGCCCGGCCCGGAGCGTCCCACCATTATGTAGGTTTGCTGCGGATAGAACTTATCGCTTTCCAATAATGTGGCATTTTATTCAACATATCAAAGTGAAACATGAGCAAGCGACATGTTACAGTCAATATATACACAGATTTCAAGATGACGTTTCAAAATAACAGGATGTCCAATGATTCGGGCTTCAGTGAAGTCCGGCGTTCCTGCATCACGTCTTCGACCACTCTGAAGTTCCGTTCGCTGCTTACACTGGTATCCGCAATTGCCAAAATCTTTTCTCAGGCATAGCCAGCTTGGGATATTTAGACTGCTTATTCTTCCAGAAGTTTAGTACCTCAGATGCGGGACAGGGGGATGAAGCATAGATAATCATAAAGCTCATCTTGCGTGTTCATGGCTGCGTGCAGGAAAAGTATTTCGGCACAGCGTCCATATTTCGGGCTTGACACGGGCTTTGCACCTGGCCCGGCCGGCCCGATAAAAACTCAGTGGCCCGAGCCCGGCCCGGGCCCGAGATGAGAAGACGTCGGCGTACCCGAGCCCGGCCCGCGGGCCGGGCCGGGCTCGGGCTTTCGGGCTACCCGGGGCCCGTGCACACCTCTACTCTACAGCGCTCGCGCTTTGCTTGCGTAGCGTCGCTGTTCCCAGCGTTTGGAATCATTCTGATCGACGCCGTCTCAATGGACATAGGCGTTCGCGGAAAACACTTTGGAATTTACAAAGGGTCCGTCAATTTAAGCGCTGGAACGCGGATGGCGTTTGCGCGATGCGCAAAGCGCGAGAAAATACGAACGCATGCGAACGGAGGAAGATTAGTCTGGCGTCTCGCTACGATTCGCAGCAAAAAATTAAAAAATAAAACACGCACACATTCGGTTTGTGCGTTATCACACTGAGACTGTAAAAGAAAAAAGAGGCATGGCATAGTCAGTCGAATGGCCACACGCTTTCGCCGTACACACTATGGAATGTACAGAGTGTCCAATTTTTTTTTTATGCGTCTCCGAAGTTGCGGCATGTCGCCAACTGACGTAACGCAGTGGAGCAGGCTTTGATGGTTTCCCCCGGCAGCTGCTGGCGTTTCCGAAAACGGTGCCGCTCCATCAGTTCGTTCACCGTTGTAGCGAAATGTTTGTGGAGCACTGAAAGTACGTCCTTGAAAACATCGGTGCCGTCTTCTTTGCCGTCCTTCCTCCTGCTTGCGCCTGTGGTGTCCAGCACTAGACTGTAGTAGACCCGCAGACACAGAGGAGCATTCTAAATGTTGGCAACGCACCATCAGTTCGTTCACCGTTGTAGCGAAATGTTTGTGGAGCACTGAAAGTACGTCCTTGAAAACATCGGTGCCGTCTTCTTTGCCGTCCTTCCTCCTGCTTGCGCCTGTGGTGTCCAGCACTAGACTGTAGTAGACCCGCAGACACAGAGGAGCATTCTAAATGTTGGCAAAGCACAACAGGAATAGGCTGCTTCTAGCCAACAGAACACAACATCACTGTTCAAGATGGGTTTTCAGCCACGGTCCGTATGGCGGTCGTTTTGCCTGCGAAAAAGCTAGCGCCACGTGCCCGTGGTGGTGGCGGCGGTACGTAATAAGGGAGGGGTACACAGCATGTTTCAGGCTTATTTGACACGGCAGTCTGACGCAGTGGTCGTATTAAGAGCGAAGTCGCAGGATGACGAAAATTGCGGCTTTTACACTGCTCTTATGAAAAATAAGCCCAGGCTATGCATATTCATCAGGAAAATGAGAGTGTATTGATGTTTTTAAAAACGTTCGCCTATTTTTTTTTCATTCATTCGAAAGTTCGGCAATCAGTTAATTTAGACACTTTTCGGACCCGTAAAATATGAATTAACGAGCTTGTATTGCAATTCTTTTTTTTTTCAACGAGAACACAGCAACGAATATCCTTTTCGAGCATTGTTTCAGAGAAATGCGCCTGACAATTAGCTGTCTCTAGTTACTTGAATAACTGTTTAACCTCGCTCAGTTTCTCAAACAATTTTAGTATGAGTAATAATCAGGCGTCAGTTCAGTTTTTCTCAGACGACAATCCTGGTGGTTCTGAAGCTTGTAGTATGTATATTGAAGACATTTATTAATCCTTGCCACATGAATGGTTATTAAAATGAATAAAGAATCGCATGAATGAACAAGTGCTACGTGTAGTCCAACACCAGGACGTGACAGCACTTATTGTTACATGAAGCATGCCAATGCCAGCTGTACACAGCCACTATAACCAAATATATTGTGCCCAAGAGAGGGTACACACGCAAGCACGGTGTACGCAAGGTGAACCCTTGCCGCCAGCAAAGAACAGAAGTAAATGGAAGAAAGGTGAATACAGGAAAAATTAAAAATGACTGAGAAAGACGAATATGCGAGGAGAGAGAGAAAGGAAAAGGCGACTGCCGATTTCCCCTGGGTGGCCCAGGGGTGCCGTCTACGTGGCCGAAGGGGTGCGCTGCCTCTGCCGGCGGTCCTTAAAGGTCGAATCACGCGGCGTCGGCTCAATCCCCACGATCCCCTTTTCTCCGGACAAGGCACAGTCACGCAAGACGAGGCGTGGGAGGGAGGTGGCACCTTCCCCCCCCGGCCGGTTTGCTCGGGTTCGTGGTGACTCCGCTCACCAAATGCCTGCTTGCGCCGACGCCCCTCTGGGGCATACGGTGAGCTGTTGTCTGCTGATGTCAGCTCTGATTATGCTTACAACGCAGAGGACAAAACAGCGAAAAAGAGTGACAGCACAGACTGTAGCGAACGCGGGCGGCCAGGCCGCACCTCAATGAACGGACAGGCGTCGACGAGCAAAAGACGTGCGTTTATTCGAAGCACGCTAACTTATAGGAAACGGGGTGGGGGAGAAGGAAGGAAGAAAGAAAGAGACGAGGCATGCGCAGCTTTCAACTGCGCATCAGCAACTTGTGACTTGCAAGTTGCGACATTTCTTTTCCTTAGAATCCATAACGCTCCACGGGTTTTCTTTCACGGGCGAAACGACGTATAGTTTGGGTTGAACATCTGCTGCGACGTTCGCCGGCGCTGACTGAAGGGTTGCCGTTCTGTCACTGGGTTGCGCACCGGTTCCTTCGGTGTCATTGCTTGACGTTGACGTTGTAGCGGATGTTCTGTCTCGGATTCGTCTGCGTGATGGTGCACGATGTCATTGTCTGTCTACACAGACACCACTCTGGAAGCCTCCCTGGTCTTGACCTTGCCCGGTTTCCACTTATCACCGGTTTCGTATTTTCGAACAAACACGACATCGCCTGGCGCGATCGTCTACTGCTCGCAGTCCACCAATCTCGTCCGAGGAGCTGGCGGCTTTCTGGGGGGAAAACACATATCACGCCTTATTCACACTTTGTAACCCAGAAGCACTGCCGAGGCCGAAAATCCGGATTCTTGCGGCGCATTGCGATAATGGCATAGCAGCCTCGCTTACGATGTGTGAAGGTCTATCTTACCCGCCTTCTTCAAGCCGTCTTTTACAGTGCGCACCGCGCGCTCGGCCATTCCGTTGCTCTGAGGATGATAGGGAGGGGTGCGAATGTGAACGATACCATATTCGCACCGCATCCCTCCCTATATGAACGATACCAACTGAACAAATGCCTGGCCGACGAATTGCGCACCCTTATCACATACAACTGTGCGAGGTAGCCCGAAACGGCTGAACAAGGTGCGCAGCGCATCGACAGAGCTCCGGGACGTTGCCTGCCCCAAGGAAATGGCCTCTAACCATTTACTATGCGAGTCAACGACTATCAACAGCATTTTTCCCTGAACAGGTCCTGCAAAGTCGACGTGTAGCCTAGACCATGTCTCCTGCGTTTCCGGCCAGCTTACTGGCTTCTGTGCTGGTGGCACTGGCTTCTGTGCAGGTACAGAATGCAGCTCCTACAACTCGAGGCAACTCTCTGAATGTCGTCGTCTAGCCTGGGCCACCAGAAATTTGACCTCGCAACCGCCTTCATTATGGAAACCCCCTGATGAGCAGCATGCAGCAATTACAAAAGCCTCGTACGGACAACTGATGGTACTAAAACACGGTGGCCTCGGTACAGCAGCCCCTGATGAACCGAGAGTTCGTGGCGCTTTTTGTGGTATTCTACAATGTCGCGTTCATAGCTGCTTGCAGCTCTTGGTCAAGCCATCGACGACATACCTGTAAAGCGCAGCAAGCGTGACGTCCGCAGCCGTCAAGGCCTGCAGTTCCTTCACC
>JALIZH010027629.1:0-15125 GCA_030522465.1 Rhipicephalus appendiculatus
AAAGCGCCGGGCGAATGCATGGGAGGAGTGAGGGCCTTTCGCGGTGAACTCCCGCGCCGCGGCGCTGCCGTGCCGGACCCGTTAGGACCCGTGGGCTTTCTCCGCGGTGGAAGCCGCGCCAAAGCGGTGAGCGTCTGCTACGTGCCCGATATTTTGGCCGCTCTTAGCCAACGTTGCGGTAATATGGACAAGATTTAATACTGCGTCACTGCAACATAATACTATAGCGACTCTGCACACAGAGAACACGTTTCTTGGTTATGAAACGGGGGGTTTTGTTTATTCCCTTTCAGCTGCTTTGTCACCGCAATCGTCCGCACTTACGCGCCCGTTTGAGGAACGCACTCTGCGCGCACCCATCGTGAGCGAAGGTGCTTAATTTAGTTTCGTGTGGAATGACGAACGTAAACGTGCTGCAGAAGAGCATAAGCTGGAGATCACAAAGATGACCAGGAGAACGTAGCAGGTATATGCACGTAGAAACGGCTGTCTCATGCTTACGCGTTTGCACACTTCATATCCTTTCTTTTATTTCGTGCATTCGATTTGTTTTACATGGCTGCCTCCCGTGCTTTGCTGTTTGAAGCCTTTTCATGCGAAGCGGAATGTGTCCGTCAGCGTGGCCGCTGTACCAAAAGTAAAAAATAACTCGCGCCACTCTCACGTCTCGTTCACTTGGTAACGTCATGGCATCAGTAACTTGACATGCTTGTGATTCGCGTAACGACTAATGATAAGAACATGGCGCGCGGCGCGCAAGGCCACTTTCTTCGGCCACAAATAATACTGACGATGCGTGGTCTGATGATTTGTCTCCGTCTGGGAATGAAAACATGGTGATCAGCAACATCGATCTCAAGATGTAAGACTTACCTATACATTTGAAAAATCGATCGCATAGGTAAAATGCATGAAAAACATAAAACTCACGAGGTCCCTTATGCATTCGCCTAAGACGACTCGACGGCGAAAGCCATGTTCTTATTTTTTTCATTCGATGCCTTATTCCTCCCCCGTCTCCCTCCGAAAGCTTTCTGCACCTAATGTGGTTTCGCCCCAGGATTGAAGGCATTGCAATGTTTCTGCATGTCACCTGGTTTTACATGGACTCCGTGATCGACCCACGGATCACGGAGGCAATGCAAAGTGACCATGTCAGGTGATGACGTCATCACGTGACATCGCGCTGAATGACGTCGTGATGCCGTCACAAATTTTATTGATCTCTGACGTCATCACGTGCTAATGTTTTGCATCACTCGTGTTGACGACGCGGGACGCCGGCGGTTAATTTCCGTGTTTCACGAGGCATCTAAGGCCCTCGCCTTAAAAAAGAAAACAAGACCAACCAAAGTAAATAAATCGATAACAGTGCACAATCGTGTACGCCTCACTTCATGTTACGAGTGATCGCCCGAAAACAAACGTGATTCTCACCCACAGCAGCTGATTACACACGCCAATGGTACGTACAAGAGGTTTGCTTTAGCTATCAGGCCATCTCTTTATATTTATAAAGCGAAAAGGGATGACAGACATGCTGTGTAAGTTAATGGGAAAATTTTGAGCTTTGTCAGTGCTAGGGAGCTTCAGCACGAAAGCATGGTGTATGCTATATTGAGCTCATCAGGAAAAAGCGGGAAATTGTAGCCGGGTGCCCTGTTGACGCGCACTCAATTGCCGCCGAAAAAACTGCATTTCAGGTAACTAATTGTCTACATTTTTCGTAAAAGTCGAACCGTGTGAACGCTAACCACCGAGAACCTTCAAAATACCTGAAGTTAAGAATGAGTTGTTTGAAACTGTTTTCATTTCATATGGTGAAGGCTTGAAGCAATGCACGCATCTCGCGGAAATGTTTCATACTGACGTTCAACGATGTCGCATTTTTTTCAGTCTAGGTACACAAGTTATCTCTATATTTTAACAATTTTCTAAAGTCGTTGAAATATTACCCTTTCACAATTATAAACTTCTTACCGCATTTTTGTTCATGGAGCTATTCAACTCGTACCGCTAGCATAGGGGTATTTGTAACTATAGTTTCATGATATCTGAATATTGGTACAGCATTTTCTGTCATACGCCTTTTATGCACAGACTTTTGGAATTGCTTTTCTTTCAATTGTCGGAATTTAATACACGTTTTACGCTCGGTGAGCCTTGTACGCTCAGAAGCGAGAAATAAGCCAACAGTATTTCGATCGTATGGCCGTCTCTACTCTTTCTTTTGTTGCCCTTACGTAACCCGATGTGCTCTGTGCATAATAAAGTGCTAGTCGAGGCTAATAAATTGTCGAATAAAGCGGCGTACATATGGCTAGAAAACCACTGGCGGCCGTGAGCAGTGGTGTTCGTATATAGTGGTGAACGAGCGGTCAATGCGCGTAAGAATTCCAGCTGAGGGCACGTGTAATTTACCTTCTTTTATTATTCTTAATTCTTCCATGCGCGGCGCCATTGCCTGATTACCCGTGCAAAAAAGTTTCTTTTCGTTCTTTCCTTGTCCCTGCTCATTTTGCGCGTTTTTACGCACGCACCAAAGTTCTCGAGCTCTATCACTGGAACTAGGCCATGCTGATGCCGCTTGACACAAGATTTTTTACATTTTGTTGTTGCCCCCGCACTAACACAACGTTTAAAGATGGGTAAGCTCCATTCCGCACGACATTATTAAGGTATGAGGCCAAGTGTCGCAAAAAGTTTTTTAAAAAGCGATAATCACTAAATATTATTAGCCTACAATATAAAACACATCTTTTTAGGCACATGTGAGCATTTTAAAGCAAGTACTATTTTTCGTTAATTTTTCATAATTAAAAATGTCATTAAAAGTGGGCCTTACGCGAACACTCCTAACTCAAATTCCGTTCAATAAAAAAAGATTTATTTTTTGCAGGGACATGAAAAAGGCAGCCATATTAAAACTTTTAGCACGATTTTGCTTATTGAGGTTCATTGCACGCCTCCTAAGTTGACAAGGAAGTGTGCCAAGTTTTAATCAAAAATGTTTATTAGCAAAACAGTTATGACTTCGCGTAGGGAAAAATACCAGAAATATAAGTTCTGAGAAAATCAACAAAATAGATTTGAAACCGGTGCAGCGCTTACACAATGTGATCAAGAGCGCTAAAATTCTCAATATTCGTAGCCAGTTCCATCGTGGACCTTACTATTGTGAGCGTTTGCTCTAGCGGCAATTCTTAATTTTTTTTTCTAGCTTGCAATGCAGCATCAGTGCCATGACGGGACGCTTTCGCGCTGCGGTGCTGATCATTTGTGAGGCAAGCTTTTGCAGTCTAGAGGCCTGGATCGATCCGAATTTGCTCAAAACATAAAATGTGCTCTTGTTTCCACTATTGAAATGACACACAGCGTCAAACAAAGCAAATTTGATGGTTTGCAGGCTCACGTACGTATCCTTGAGTGTGATCAACACATGTACCACGTTACGCCTACCCGTGATGAGAAGTTTATGACTTTTATGCAGCAAAATGATGTGTTGACAAAGCTTTTAGAGCATTATTACATGTTGGCACTTCATATGATTGCTAAATAACCAACAAAATACTACATATCTAGTTAATCTTGTGATTCACATAAAAACGGCACTTTCAGTTTCGGTTTCGTTTGTGATGGGTGGTCTCACATTTTTGCTTGTATATTTTGAAAAAATCGGCGTAGACAGAAACTTTTTTGCAGCAAAATGACGGGCAATAAATTGCACGTTTAACATGATCAAAACCAAAATCTGACATTTTGAAAAAAAAGTCGCTTTTTTCACTTGGCCTCATACCTTAAAGTTAAGTAGACTTCAAGCGCCCTGCGTGAAAACCCAGCGCCAAAAACTACAGCGCGTAGCAGACGCTCCTCGCTTTAGGCGCGCTCCCGAGCGCGGAGAGCCCACGATGGATGGATGGATGGATGGATATGGCTGTACCCTTTAGATCGGGCGGCGGCTAACGCCACCTAGCCGTAATACTTAGTGAACAAAAACTAAATTTATCTTTCTTTTTCTTTTTCCTGTGGTGCTCAAAACGCCTGCTCTGTGTTAAAGTAGAATAGAAATACCTAATTCACTTATTGGAGTTAAGAGTGAAATGAATTACCAGCCAAGCCTGGTTTCCACAACTAAAAAACCCCAACCAGGCTGCAGATCCCCCCTCATTCCCATAATTTCGCCCAGCCGGACAGATTTCTGTCTGGGCAAGTTTGCCCTTAAAAAGTGAAGTTAAGAACTAGAATTTTGCAGTGAAGGATTTACTTTTCACTCGTGCCTTGATTGTAGCCACCAATCTGATAACCTCCTCCTTGTTATCTCTACCCGCTTAAAGTCTATTTTGCCGTCCCTGTCCCTGAACCCCAGTGCTTTGAAAAATTCTGTGTCGTTATCCTGAACTATAGGGTGAAGCCGTTTACAGAACATTATCAAGTGTTCAGCAGTTTCCTCCTCCTCTCCACATGCACTGCATACCGTGTCTACCCCTTCGTATTTGGCCCGATATGTCTTGGTTCGCAATACTCCCGTCCTGGCCTCAAACAGCAGCGAACTACCCCGAGAATTATCATAGATCCTTTCCTTGGCAATTTCCTGCTTGAAAGTTCGATAGGTATCTAGTGCTGACTTCTTAATCATGCCTGTTCTCCACATGTCAGTCTCCGTTTCCTTCACCTTCTTCTTAACCGATAGTTCTTTTTGATTTGGCCCCCTGCTGTTTTCTAAGTATTTACCCGTCAATTTTCTGGTTCGCTTCCTCCATTTTGTATCGACATTCCTCATGTACAAATAGCTGAAAACTTTCCTAGCCCAACGCTCCTCCCCCATTTCTCTCAATCGCTCCTCAAATTTTATCTTGCTGCTTCTATCCTTTTTGTTTACTTCTGCCAGCCACTGTGCCCCCTTTCTTCTAATCTTTTCATTGATAAGCTGGGATGCTTCCCTTCTACAGCTTAAAAAGTTATCCCATTTTCTTTCGACATCATCTGTCCCCACGAAACACAAAACCTCTAAAATACTTCTCGAAACGGCTACAAACAACTATAAACGTCTTGGTCTACAGAAGACCTAAAATAGACATTTTGAAAATCTAAGATTCGGGCCTCAAATGTGTTTGCGTGCAGTTTATTTGCCTTTTTAACAACTACGAGAGCTTTTTTTGCCAAACAAGTTCATAACGTCTACACGAGACATATTTTAGACATTCTGTAGTGCGAGCGCAACACGACTACTTCAGTTATTCTTCGAACGTTTTGTCGAGAAGCGCCGAAATGCCAAATCGTACGCAGGCGCGCATTGGCGCGCACGCGCAGTACGCATCAGCTTCGGTCGGCGGGGTGCTCATGTTGAAACTTGTCCTTCCTCCGTAACGGTAACGGTCCGTGGTGGTTCGATTGGCAGGCCGGCGGTCATCGTTTGGTGTTTTGTGAAGCGTTTCCACCATTTCTGTACGGATAACTGTCTCTTATGCGGTATCAAGTAACTGTGCTCACACTGTTTTTCGCATATATTCCATCAGTGTTTCGTGAAACAAGCTCTACTGTGTGTTTTCGCCGACGGTTCGTTACAGCAATGGCCGGATCTGCTAGCCCTAGCCACCTTCGTTGCAACTCGGAACGTCGCACGTTCGGATAACGTACTTTTCTCGGTAAGTGAAATTAGGTGCGCCTGACTTTTCGTCATTACTACTGGAACTTTATTGCATAACTTGTAATTAAAACATAAAATAGGACATTTCCCTGCTGGTGGTTGAATCTTCGTCGAACGCAAAACTATATATGGGGGACGCGCCGGTGCGAATCGTAAGCCGGACTTCCTCGCCCTATTTCGGGTCACCTTGTTCTTCTGCGGCTTACAGCAGAGAACACCTACCAGTTAAAGCTCATGTGTGGGTGTTTGCGCGCGAGTGCTTGCTCGCTTGCTTACATCCATGTCGGCCGGTCGCTAACGAATAAAGTGCAAGGCTCCTCGATCGCTTTGTGAGTGCAGTTTTGATTTATTGTCGTTTATGAACACATGACAGTTTATCACATCTGTGATTGGAAATCAGCCTTTAGAGTGACTTGAAGTTGATACTCTGTTATTTGTTGTAAATCATAAAGCTTACTTGCTTTTTTTTTGTATGCAGCATTTCTTCACTGCTGTTTGTACAAAACATTGGGCCTGTCATCGCGCCAGCTAATTTGGAAGCCAGTGCAGTTTCTCTGACGGGACCTGGAGTGCATCCATGCGGAACATGAATTTATGTTGCTATCGCGGCAATCAGCTTCACCTTGTGCGGTCACCTGCAGTCGTATTTCGTGCCACATTCGGTTGGGCTTTATTAATTAATAAAGCCGCTTTTGCAGCATCATGGTATAATTTGTTGTTGCTGATAAGCATGATTATTTGTGCGCCATAGACAGAACGTCATTTATGAAGTTCGTGTTAATCCTCTGCGTGTTCAGATTTATTATAAACCGATGTGTTCTATATTAAAATTGGATATATGTGATGTGCTGAAGTAGCCATTAATTTTCGCGGCACATATGACACTGAAGTATGAGGGAGTGAAATCTTCGAAACACTTAAAGACGCCGCAGTGAGGACATACGTGGATGAACAGGTATGTTAGTGATGTTGCTTGATTGTTTTGGTCACGTGCACGACGCCTGGCATAGGAAGTGGGAGAAAAACAGGAAAGAGCTCTCGCGGTAGCTCTTTTCAGTTCCTTCAATCTCTAATTTCCTATGGTAGCCGTCAGGCTGCCGACCAAATGTGCTGCAAATGCAGTTACATTAGCTTGTTTTATATTTCTAAAGCCGTTACCACGAAATTCCAAAAACGTCTCTAAAAACATCTAAAAAACGTCTTAGCTTGGTCTTGTCAAAACGTTTTGTTTAGACAACTTCTAGCGGGACATTAGCACGGCTATCCGACGGTCGGATAGCCGTCGGTAGCCGTCCACGGCTACAGAATGTCTTGACCAAACATCTATTAGCTCTTTCGGCTAGCCGTTCAAGTCGTTTTTTAGACGTGAAGTAGCTTCTTTTGTGTTTCATGGGTCGGTTCACCCCGCTGCTTAGCATGTCTGTGTTCTCTAGAGGCTTCCTGACGTTTTACTATGGCTCTCTTAACTTCCTCATCCCACCAGCTCTTGGGTTTATGTCTCATTTTCCGGGGCAACTTGTCTCGTACCTTAGCAAGCTCTAGCTCAAACAGTCTAATTAAATTCGTGTACGTCCACGCCGTTTTAGTATCCTCGGTGATTACTTTCTCAGTTTGTTTAGTAGCTATTTCTATTTGCCTTTCTGAATAAAAGTTCCCCTGTGGTTGCTCATCTTGCCTCCTTCCCACTTTCATTGCTCTTCCAAAACTTAGCTTGATACGTTTATGATCACTACCCAGACTTCTGGAGCCACATTCATCTATGTGCATTCCCCTTAGCCTATCATACACCCTATGTGACATCAGTGCGTAATCTATCGTTGACTGCAGCCTTCCTACCTCCCATGTTATCTGCCCTTCACACTTCTCAGTACTGTTGCAAATGATCAAATCATGCCTTTCACACATGTCCATCAGCAGTTTGCCTGTTGGATCAGTATACCCATCCGGCGCAGCAGCGGCGCGGCGCGGCAGTTCACCGCAAAAGGCCCGCGCGGGAGCCGGCGCTTTGGACACTCCCCCTATTCTAGGTCACTCTAATACTACTCCTGCACTCTAGTACACTCTACCTGCACCGCGCGGCGCACGAGACGATCCCACACAGATACAGTGTACACACAGAAGTGGCTCCTGCGCCGCACAGAAGTGACGTCAGTTTTAAAACAGTTGACTTAAAACAATTTAAATATACAAAATAGTACTGTATAATGCGTTATATTTACAAAAATATACTTAACAAATCTTTAACGCGTTCTTTTGTGTACATACGCTAATTAATCACGTGTGTCATAAAAGTTTCCCGCTGTGTGTAAAGTGTTGTGCCATATTAATAGGTTTTGTTCAATTTAACTGCCAATTGATTTATTGTGTGGCATATTATTAGCGTTAAAAGGAAAAACGTTGATTGCTTGTTCTGTGCTCGAGAGTGCAGCGGCTGGTGCCATATGGGCGTGCATATGGGCGATATGGGTGCCATGGTGTAGCGCGCGTGTTGGAGCAGCGAAGTGGTTTAGGATGTCCACACTGCCACATTGGGAGCGTATTTTAACCATAAAACCACCCAAATTATTATAGTATCATAGCGGACGGCTTAGGGCTTTCCAATAGTAGAGCACACAGTTCTCTAAATCGTTTCCTATCTGTTCTAAGCTCGACAGTGTACTACATGTATACATGTGTACTTTCAACATCGCAACGCACCGTGTTAACAGCATTCGCCGAACACCATGTGATCAATCCGCCAAAGCGAGACCATCACAACGTCAACAGAGTGTTTCTTTAATGGACCGGGACGAAATTAGTGGTTTGGTGTCAAATTAATGTGCATCATCGCGTGTCGTTCGCGAAATCTATGCGCCCAGTGACGCTGTTCTGGTACCACGTCTGCTGCGGCGCGTTTTGCTGTCATCAGAGCCTCGATAAATAGCGCAAATCAGCATTCCCAACACAGATGACGGAGAAAGCGATGCAATCAGCTGCATCGGTTTTGCTTACGGGCCCGGAATTTTGTGTCCTCGTACGTCTCGCCAAGAAAGTGCGATAATTCTTGAAAAAAAAGAAAAAGAAAAAAAACGTGCAATAGTCCATTTCTGCGAGGATAATCAAACATTCAAAATCAAAGGAGGTGGCATTCAGGAAGATCAGCCCAATATGTACCTAGGAGAAACTTGGCCAGCTTGTGTCTCAGTACTGATCGCTTTATATGAAAAAGCTGAACAGAGCTAGAGTCATTGCTGTGTTATATATGCCGCGTCATATTTCTGTGCTAACTCTATATCCTTGCACCGGATATGGTCTGCTTATTTTTAAACAAATCCTGAATCTTGGCCATGTTGTTTCACCCTGGGCACCAGACCAGGTGGTCACGCCTGGACCACCAAGCAAATCAGCTTGACCTAGCTCCCCTCATGCTTGAGTCACACATTTCCTTGTGGCTGTGATGTGCTGCTGCACTTCCACTAAGTGTCACTAGGATATGTTTGCAAGTAGACCCCCATGTTAAAGCACTTGCAGGTGCTCTTGGATATATATATTTTTTGGCACATTGTAGTGCAGCAATTGTTCTCAGGTAGGGCTTGCAAACCATGTACTGCTATGGACAATGCTGTCCATTTCAGCTCTGTATGCATGTACAAACCCTTCCCAAGGACAAATGTTGTTATCATAAACATAACAGAAAAATAATGTAAGCTGTTTTCATCCAACCTTTCTTCACATATGAGATGGAGATGACCAACCCATTACTACTTGAATTACTAGCCATACTGTACAGGTTGCTATCAGTTTGATCGGTGCAGCACCCAACATTAAAACCACACTCATTCATTAATTTCAGTTGTGACGGTAATGTTACTACAGTCAACATTAGGCTGGCAATCCTGGCCAGTCATTACACTGCATGAGCGTCTCTTTCAAAGTCACCTCTAGCAGCTAGGTTACAAAGCACTAAAAATTAGTAAAAAAACTCACATGATCTACCAAGTCTCATTATTGATGTGCTCAGGACATGGTTGGGAGTGCTTCGATCATATCTCTGACTAAGGAACTGAATTGTTTGCTTCATGTGTGATGCCTCTATTTCGATGAACTGCTCGCATCGGATCCACGCATTCATTGTGCACCAATATCTAAACTGATACGACACATGCGCCTTAATCCCTAGCTGTGTGTCTGCCTTTCTGCATGAAAATTATTAGAAACTTTTGGCAAGATATAGAAATATATATACAGAAAATAACAAAAAACTCACTCTTAGTACAGAATTGTTGAAAGTTGGGAAGTGTTTTTCACCTCAAAGGGATCCCTGAGCAGCATTACATAACGTAGACAGATTAAGAGATGCCCTGCTGGGCTACATGGTCCATAACTGAAGCTTAACAGTGGCAAGACAAAAACAGACAGATCTGGAGGACTGGGCAAATTCCACCTGACCTCATATGACGAGCTACAGACAAATTTTGTCACCTCCTGACCAACTCATTTGCCCACTTTTAAGTGCGAAGCACTTTATAAGCGACCCTGAATCCGCCGTCCTCCGCGCTCCTCCTCCTCTCCCCTAGCAACGGCGCGAGGAGCGGAGAGGAGCGTCTGTAGCAACGGCGCAGCGACGTCACACCCCACGTGAGTGCGCGCGCTCCCGCCTCCTCACCGCGGTTTGCGCGGGCGCGCGCCGCTCCCCGCACCGCTCTCCGCCGCGTGACGTCACGGCGCCATGCAGCTGGCGCGCCTCTCCCCCCCCGTTAGGTTTGCACTCACCCTCGACGCGCGCTCTCCCTCGCCTGACAGCTCCCGTGCATTCGCACTTAACCATGTTCACCCTCGGGGAAATGCTTGGGAGTTTTTTTAATATTATGTGTTAGTTACAGATGTTCGGTGATTTTAAATTTCCAGGTATCAATTTGGACACTTTATCCATCTGAGCAAGTGATAAGGTTGCACATGCCTTTCTACAGACTTGTTTAGACTTTTGCCTAACTCGGCTCAATAAAAAGCCTATGCAAACTCTAGGTTCTGATTTTTGATCAGATGAATCTTGAAACTTCTTTTTCTGAGCGGTTTTAGCTGTATGTTCTCTCTATTCCATTGAACAGAAGTGGACGCTGCTCAAAACTACCCTAACTCGTTATACGACACATACCTGTCACAACAATTAGGAGCAGTAAAAGTGCATTTTCGCCTCAAAGAGCCAATAAAAAGACAAAAATGTCTGTGCAGGCCTACAGTGTAGCCTATTAATACATGGGAATTCTAAAGTGAAAGTGATAAGGGTTACAAAAGAATGCTGAAAGCCACCCGGCATCAGTTTTGCAGTGAGGTGCTGCCCACTATGCTATCTAATAAACCCCGAAGATTTTGGAACGTAATATAACCCACATTCACTTCCTGATGCATCTTTAATATAACAGTAACCAGCTGGATGATGTCTATTCTACTGAACTTATTATCAAAGTGTTCTCGTTTGTTTTCTCTCTTGACAAGGTTACCCTTTCCCTAGTCCTTAGTTCATTTCATGATTTTTTTCTATGCCACGTACCAATTTCATTTTAAAACAGCGCAGCAAGACGAGGACATAAGAAACGAAGAAACAACGGGACGGGCGTTGTTTCTTCGTTTCTTATGTCCTCGTCTTGCTGCGCTGTTTTAAAATGATGTCAAACCAACTTGCCCAATTATATGTTCTCTTAAACGTACCAATTTGTAGTAATCCGTGAAGATGGTATTTTTTCTTTATTTATTAATCTTTAAAATACTGCAAGTATGGCTGCCCTTGTTTTTAGCAACAATATAGTAGTAAAAAAAATATCTGGGAGTACTTTTGAAGCCTTTAACTGCACTTTTTGCTCAGTCATTATCCTCTGGCTGCATCCCTCACGACTGGCGTGTAGCCAAGTAATGCCAATGTTCAAATCGGGCACGTGCTCGGATTCTCTAAACTACAGACCCATTCCTTTAACTCACACCTTTTCCAAGCTCCTCGAAGGCATCATTCACACTCAGATCAATAATTATCTCGAAGATCACAACACCATGTTTAAATATCAGCACAGTTTCTGTAAGGGACTTTCTTGTGACACTCAGCTGGCACAATTTACTCATGACTTAGTAATAGGCACTGGCTTTCAAGTTGACGCCTTGTTTCTCAGTTTTTCCAAGGCACTGATTGGGTCCCCCCACCATAGACTCTCAAGTTAACACAACTGAACATTCACCTTCATGTCTTAGAATGGATATAAGGCTTCCTCTCATAACGCAATCAATTCACCTCTGTTAATAGCTCTAAGTCTTCGACAACTCAAGTAACATCTGGCGTACCACAGGGATGTGTGTTCTTTTTAATATTTGTTAATAATTTACCTAATTGTATATCTTCCCAAATTAGACTTTTCGTCGCTGATGACTGCATTTGTAGTGTACTGAGCCATGAAAAGTGACTCTGGCTACAGCATATCTTGTTGATGCTACAGCATATCTTGTTTTTGCCTCCACTCTATGTAATACCCTCCAAGTCAGGGCCTTTAGGGGTTTCTTGAAATAAAACTGATAAAATGAGAATGCTAGCATTGCACCACAGTCCCCGAATTCCCTTTCATATGAAACCCCTCTATCAATTTTCGGGCTGCTTGGTCATGGCTTTTGCCAAAGTCCTTCATTTTTGTGTATGTTTTGACATGCAATTTTGAAGCTTGAAGAAAGAAAAGAGGAAGAAAATACTTTCGTCACAAAAAGATAATTTTTATTCAGGAGAAGCACTTGCATGTTCAGAGGTGGCGCCACTTCAGTGGCTCAGTGGTACTGCAGTACTTGCCTACACACCCAATAGATGCAGGTTTGATCCAGCCGCCACGGTTGCATTTCAGTGGCGACGAAATGCTAGATGACCATGCCATGTGGGATATACTATTGCGCAATAAAGAACCCAATGTGGTTGAAATTGTCTGGAGCCCTCCGTTGCACTGTCTCTAAAAGCTTGAACTGCTTTGTTAAACCCTGTAAACCTACATTTAGAGACAACAGTCTAAAGTTATTCATAAGGGTACACTGACAAAGCCATGCAATAAAAGTTTGGACACAGCATGGTAGAGTAGACGTGTAAGAATTAGTGGTGTGCAAATATTTGAAATGTGCAGTGTAAAGAAGCAAGAGCGGCGCTCGGGCACTGGCGCGAGCTCGGCTAGCTCGAAGCAGAGAACGAAGACAGAATAAGAACAGCCGGCCTACTGAACAGGCGTTGTCTCTTGTTCCTCTGTCTAGTTCGTGACAATGGCGCAGCCGACGAAGACGAAGATTTAAGTCCCCGATTCCTCGTCCATGGCACCCGCCAACGTGCAGCAGCAGTAAGTGCTGCTTGAGGACGGCGTCCAGGCCTCCTCGGCACCTGCTCGCCTGCTGCCACTGCCACCACCGTTCGCGGACGGCGTCTAGGCCTCCTCGACGGCTCCACACCACTGCAGTGACGCGGTGATACATGTTCACCAGAAGGGACGCCGTCCACGCGTCCTCGACCATGGATCTTGCTGCCATGAGCACCGGGACTACCGCGTACTCCGCCCATGGCTCATCGGGCGCCTCACCCGACAGCAGCGCACAACTCTTGCGTGCCTTCACGGAACTGTCACAAGAACTCGACCGCTGGGCGTCGGTGAGCTCCGGAGTCCGGCGCGCCGCCTTTCCATGTACCGCTCTTTTGGAAGTGCCGGAGTTCCGAGGCTTCCAGGATGATGCCGATATATGGGTGGCGGCTATTAACGCGCTCGGTTCTTGTCATGCCTGGCCCGACAATCGTAAATGGCAGATAGCCATCGACCGCCTTCGGGGTGGTGCTGAGGCATGGCATAAGTACGAGGGCGTGAAGCAACAGTCCTGGCGGGAATGGAGCGCCAGGCTCATCACTGTTTTCGGCCGGATCCAGGATACATATTTGCCCAACAAGACGAATACCGAGGACGAGGCTGAGGGGCACCTCCTCGAGGCTGCAGTTACAGACAGCAGCTCATCCACAGGCAGTTGGGAATCCTGCCGTCGCACGATCGCGAACAACGGACTCCGCTTCTCACAACGAGCGCAGAGAAAGGACCTCCTGCCGAGTTCGGGTGACCAGATCGACGACGTGACACCACCACATTGCACGACATCGAGCAGCTCAAAACCGAACGCGGCCGCTTCCTACGGTGCAGGTCCGCGTCGACGGAATCGGTGAGCTCACGGCTGTTGTGCAAACTGGAGCTCCACGTTCGGCGCTGCATCGACGATATGCCCCGGTCGCACTCCAGCCTTGGTCGGAGGCACCCCTGCGCGGCTTCGGCGGGGAACGCGTTGCCTGTCGGTGCGCTTGGCTTGAAGATACACACCGAAGCCGGCAGCTACTACCTTGCCGACGTTCCCGTCATCGAGGATTTACACGCGGACATGGTTTTGGGAGCCGACTACCTCCTGTCTGGTGAGGTTCAGCTTATCATAGATGGCGGCCGAGTTAAGCTCCACTGCTTGACACCGAGCATTTCCTCGGCCCCCTGTCAACCCAGGCACTACAGCGGATGGGAGCTCTGCGACTCACCACCTCGACCGTGCACCTCTCGGCACTCTATCCCGGGAAGGACATCATCCCGACGGTGCAGCTTTACCCTCCACCAACCAGCCCTCTTTCGGAGAAAGAGTTCGCGAGGGGAAGTACTTAGATTATCCATCTGTTCCCCGGAGCACCTGTGCAGACGGAATCGCGGACGCGGATGGAGACGCTCTCGACAGCGATACCGGCCGCGCGCAGGCCTCCATGCCACACATTTCGGATTCCGCGACTCCCGCCCCCACCAGGAAAATATCCCACCCACAAGCCCCAGCTGTTGGCGATGCGGCCTCCACGTTCACCGGCGCGTGAGGACATGCACATTCTAGATAGTTCAGTGCCTGACACGCTTCAAGTCATGAAACCGGTCAAGTCCACCACAACCACCAACGTGCTCTCAGGCCCACCAGGACAGCTACCGCAGACTCAAGAGCTGTCACCGCCCCAAGGTGTGGACGGTCACCGCGTGCTGGTTGGGATCGAGGAATATAATTCGACCAACGCGACTAAACACAAGCCCATAAATTCTACTCCTCCCTTTGAGACTAGACCACAACTATTGGGCCACTTCGACGTGTCTTTACTGCGCAGCCCTCAAACAATGGGACGCCCCTGTTTCGGCAGCGCCGTACAATTCGCCTTGCTCGCGTGGTGATACTGCATCGACGCGACGAGGATGCACTTCGTCAAAGCTGCGGAGACGCGTCCGGCCACTGACGCACCTTCCTGAGTCACCATCGGCAGTTCCACATGCCAGATGCCAGCGTGGCCGAGACCAGCAGCCATTACGACATAGTCAATGTCGACCGCCAGAGCGATCATCATCAAATTTCCCAGAGAAGTCGCAACGTGGCCAGGACCTGCGGCTGCAAAGATGCAGTCAGTGTCGGCCTCCTGAGACTGACACATCAGCAAGGC
>JALIZH010027630.1:0-54975 GCA_030522465.1 Rhipicephalus appendiculatus
GCGGTCTGCGCAGAATACTGCTGATAGTTTTTGTGGGGCGGGAAACCGAATAGAGTAAAAGAAACGCGCGTGGCAATATCATGGCCTTAGAGATTGCGCAGCGGCGGGTTTCTCTCCGGCCGTCCCAGTCGCCCATAGAGTTAACATACTTACTCTAGAGTAAAAGCTCCCCATAGGGCCCATGCATTAAATCCTATAACCGCTCGGGAGCCGCCATTATGGAACGGTACTCCGCTTTCGGGTGACTCATACTCGCCACTGTATGCTGCAATAACCCCTGGCATTTTTTCTTGTTTCATGGCTGTCTATTGCATGACAGTAAGAGACACCTCACCTTAAGTCGAGTTTTTAGTTCGTGGCAACAAAAAAATACGTACGAGGAGACACTGTATACCTCTCACCCGACGCGTAAGCAAGCCGGCGCAATTGGCCGCACGCTGCGCGGCAACGCTCAGAAATGTTGAGAGAGAGAGAATAAAACATTTATTTGGTGTTCTTCGCGAGAAGTTCGGTGAGTGGGATCCGGGATCCCATTGCGCGGGCCGCTGTCCTCACACGTTTCACAAGGGCCTCTTGAATCTTCGGACAAAGTAGCCTGCAGCGTGTTTGTCTCTGCTGTTGCCGTCGCCAAGCTAGCTCGCGAAGCTTCTCACGTGGCTGCCGCTGTCCGCTTAGGTGCCTGTTTAGCGTGCATGGCAACACGCCCATACAAATATGCATACGTGACGCAGGTGCGGAAGAACAGCTCGTAGTTCGAAGCCCTGACGCCAGAGGAGATGCGGTCCATCCTTCAAGACGACCGGCTGAACGCGCGCGCGAAGTGGAGGAGACCTTGAAAGCCATCCTCAAGTGGGGTCTCCGCCGACGCAGCCGCGAGGAAGGGAAACCTCGCCAAGTTCCTGCGTCTCGTTCGCTTCGTACGGTGCAGCGTCACGTGAGTGGCACGTTCGATGTCATAAGCCATACGAGATAGCATGTTTGACTCATTGGCACCGCCATGTTTATACCTGGGACCCAATATCCCAGGGAACCCTGGGATCGGTAAAAAAACGCTGCCGATTGGTAGGCTGGTCTCCTGGCAACACGCAAACCAACATTCCTGGCTGCGAGCGTAGCACGTGGCCTGGAATGTACAATTATCAAAGTCCACTCGCAAGCTGTGTAGTTACCGGAGCTGCCGAGGAAGGCTGCCATGAGTCGCGTGTTCGAAGAGAGAGAGAGATAGGTCCGCTCGTACTTGACTGATTCCAAAAAAAAACTGTGGCGATCGATTCGCGAGGAAAATTTATTGGTGATGTACCAGCCCCTTTAACATTTCTGTTAAAGGTGCCTGCTACACTTTTTTTTCGGTAACCATCGAATGACTTGTTTTAATAGCTCCTGCCGCGCGCTGCTCAAACACAATGAATGACGCATGAAAAGTAAGAGCGGACCTCAAGCACTTCATAATTTTTTGCTCTCTCTTAAACGCATGGCTTACTTGCAGTGTGATCGCAAGCTCGCGTGGGCACGTGGCAGCTTCTAGCTGCGGTGGCGATAACTATACAGCTCGCGATGCTCGAATCGGCCAACGACCGTGAATTTCGCTGTATTTCATCATTTATAGAAAGAACAATCTATAAATCCTCTGCAAGGGCATGATTTCGCTTCAAATTTCGAGCATTTCCAGCTGCTGTCCAAGACTGCTCATGCATTGTATACTGCACTTAAAGTAGGCCACCACTCAATACTTCTGCTTAGTTCCACCTAGAATGCACAGTTCCACCTAGAAAGAAACAGCGCGAAAATTTTATTCGAAGGAAAGCTATCGCTGTTCGCGTTACTGTTGGATTTAAAAAATTCGCGTTTTAAGAAAAATGGCTATAAAAATTTGAACCGAATGTCCATGCTCAATACGCCTGAAAATATTGAAAGAACTATGCCATGTCTTTTTTCTTTTACACTCTCGGTGGGATAACACACAAAGCGAATGTGTGCGTGTTTTCTTTTTTAATTTTTTACCACGAGTCGCAGCGAGACGCGAGACTAATCTTCCTCCGTTCGCAAGCGTTAGTATTTTCTCGCGCTTTGTGCATCGTGAAAACGCCATAGCTTTCCAGCGCTTAAATTGACGGGTCCTTTGTAAAATCGGAGGTGTATTCCGTGAACGCCTGTGTCCATTGAGCCGGCGTCGGTCAGAATGATTGCAAACGCTGCGCACAGTGAAGCTACGCAAGCAAAGAGCGAGCGCTGTAGAGTCCGACGCGACCGGCGTCCGTTTGCGCGTCCCGGCGGCCACCTGGCTGCGTGCCAGAGCTCGGATGGACAGGACGGACGGACAAGGATGGACGGACGGACGGACAGACGGACAGACAGAGAGAGAGACACACAGATCGACGGATGGACCGACGGACAGAGGGACGGACAAACAGGCGGACGGACGGACGGATGGACGGACGGACGGACCGACGGACCGACGGACGGATGGACACAGGACGGACGGACGGACGGAAGGACACCGGACGGACAGTCGGACGGACGGACACCGGACGGACGGACGGACACCGGACGGACGGACGGACACCGGACGGTCGGACGGACACCGGACAGATGGACGGACGGACGGACGGAAAGACGGAGAGACGGACAGATGGACACCGGACGGACAGACGGACGGATGGACACCAGACGGACGGACACACGGACGGACCAACACCAGACGGACGGACAGCGGACGGATGGACGGACACCGGACGGACGGACGGACGGATGGACGGACGGACAGCGGACGGATGGACGGACACCGGACGGACGGACGGACAGACGGATGGACGGACAGACGGATGGACGGGCGGAGGGACGGACCGACACCGGACGGACGGACACCAGACGGACGGACGGACGGAGAGATGGACGGGCGGTCGGATGGATGGACGTCCGTCCGTCTGACAGGCAGACAGAAAGACAGACAGAGAGAGACAGACAGAGAGACGGACGGACAGAGGACAGACGGACGGACAGATGGACGGACGGACGGACACCGGACGGACAGACGGACGGATGGACACCGGGCGGAAGGACAGACGGACGGACGGATGGACGGACAGACGGATGGACGGGCGGAGGGACGGACGGACAGACAGACGTATGGACGGACACCGAACGGACGGAGACCGGATAGACGGACGGACACCACACGGACGGGCGGACGGAGAGATGGACGGGCGGTCGGATGGACGGACGTCCGTCCGTCTGACAGGCAGACAGAAAGACAGACAGAGAGAGAGACAGAGAGACGGACGGACAGAGGACAGACGGACGGACAGACGGACGGACAGATGGACGGATGGACGTACAGACGGACGTACAGACGGACGGACAGATGGACGTACAGACGGACGCACAGACGGACGGACGGACGGACACCAGGCGGACGAACGGACGGACAGACGGACGGTCGGACACCTGACGGACGGTCGGACGGACACCGGACGGACGGACGGACAGACGGACACCGGGCGGACAGACAGACGGATGGACGGACACCGGACGGATGGACGGACGGAGAGACGGACGGGCTGACGGTCGGAATGACGGACGGACATACAGACGGACGGACACCGGACGAACGGCTGGACGGACACCTGACGGATGGACGGATGGACGGACGGACAGATGGACGGACGGACGGATGGACACGGACGGACGGACGGACGGACGAACGGACACCGGGCGGACGGACGGACGGAAGGACGGACACCGGACGCCGGACGGACAGCGGACGGACACCGGACGGATGTTAGCATGAGACATTAAAGGTTTTCGCCTTAAAATATTCAAGATTCCTGGGAACTCTTCTGAAGCACTCTCGTCTACGTGCTCCACAGCGGGCCCACGCTTCGAATATTAAGGCGAAAGCCTGGAATGTCTCATGCTCACGTCCGTTCGGTGTCAGGTGTCCGTCCGTCCGTCCGTCCGGTGTCCGTCCGTCCGTCCGCTGTCCGTCTGTCCGTCTGTGCGTCCGTCCATCCGGTGTGCATCCGTCCGTCCGTCCGGTGTCCGTCCGTCCATCCGTCCGTCCGTCACGTGTTTGTCGGTCCGTCCGGTGTTTGTCCGTCCGTCTGTCCGTCTGTACGTCCGGTGTCCGTCCGTCCGTCCGTCCGTCCGTCTTGGTGCGTCCGTCCGTCCGTCCGTCCGTCTTGGTGCGTCCGTCCGTCTGTCCGTCCGTCTGTCTGTCCGTACGTCCGTCTGGTGTCCGTCTGTCCGTCCGTCCGTCCGTCCAAATGTGCGTCCGTTCGTCCGTCCGTCTGTCTGTCCGTCTGTCTGTCTCTCTGTCTGTCTGTCTGTCTGTCCGTCCGTCCGTCCATGTCCGTCCGTCCCGTCCATCCGAGCTCTGGCACGGAGCCAGGTGGCCGTCGGGATGCGCAAACGTACACCGGTTCCGTCGGACTCTACAGCGCTCGCTCTATGCTTGCGTAGCTTCGCTTTGCCCAGCGTTTGCAATAATTCAGACCGACGCCGTCTCAATTGACGCAGGCGCTCACGGAACACACCTTCGATTTAACAAAGGGCCCGTCAATTTAAGCGCTGGAGCGCTACGGCGTTTGCACGATGCACAAAGCGCGAGAAAATACTAACGCATGCGAACATAGGAAGATTAGTCTCGCGTCTCGCTGCGACTCGCGGTAAAAAATTATAAAAGAAAACACGCACACATTCGCTATGTGTGTTATCCCACTGAGAGTGTCAAAGAAAACAGACATGGCATAGCCACTGGAACGGCCACACGCTTTCGCCGAACACACTTTAGAATGCACAGAGTCCTTCAATTTTTCATTCCCTAACTTGCGTTGACGCTTCTATTTATGACTAGATGGCAGGTGTTGTGGAACCCTCTCACCCCTTGCTCGCTTTCTTGCTCTACCTTTCTTTCTGTCGCTCTCTCTGTAGCCGTTCTCTCACCTTCTATTTTTACCCTCTCACCACTTCCTCTCTTTCTCTCTATGCCTTTCTTTGTCTGTCTCTCTCTCTCTCTGTAACCGTTCTCTCGCCTTCTATTATTTACCCTCTCACCCCTTCCTCTCTTTCCCTCTACGCCTTTCTTTGTCTTTCTCTCTGTAGCCGTTCTCTCGCTTTCTATTATTTACCCTCTTACCCCTTCCTCTCTCTCTCTGCCTTTCTTTGTCTCTCTCTCTCTCTTTGCAGCCGTTCTTTCGCCTACTATCATTTACCCTCTCACCCCTTGCTCTGTTTCTCGGTCTGCCTTTCTTCCGCTCTCTCTCGTAGCCGTTCTTTCGCTTTCTATCATTTACCCTCTCACTTCTAGCTCTCCTTCTCTCTCTGTCTCTCTTTCTGCCTCTTTCTCTGTGGCCCTTTTCTCGCCTTCTAATATTTACCCTCTCACCCCTTCCTCTCTTTCTCTCTCTGCCTTTTTTTGTCTGTCTCTCTGTCTCATCAGCCGTTCTTTCGCCTTCTATTATTTACCCTCTCACCCCTTGCTATCTTTTTTCTCTCTGCCTTTCTTATCTGCCTCTCTCACTCTGTAGCCGTTCTCTCGCCTTCTATCATTTACCCTCTCACCCCTAGCTCTCTTTTTCGGCCTGCCTTTCGTTCTGCCTCTCTCTCTCATAGCCGTTCTTTCGCCTTTTATCATTTACCCTCTCACCCCCTAGCGCTCTTTCTCTCAATGCCTTTCTTTCTGCTTCTCTCTCTCTGTAGCCGTTCTCTCGCCTTGTATCATTTACCCTCTCACCCCTTGCTCTCTTTCTCCTCTGCCTTTCTTTCTGCCTCTCTTTCTCTGTGTAGCCGTTTTCTCTCCTTCTATCATTTACCCTCTCACCCCTAGCTCTCTTTCTCACTCGGCCTTTCTTTCTGCCTCTCTCTCTTTGTAGCCGTTTTCTCGCCTTCTATTATCTACCCTCTCACCCCTTCCTTTCTTTTTCTCTCTGCCTTTCTTTGTCTATCTCTCGCTCTCTTTGCAGCCGTTCTTTCGCCTTCTATCATTTTCTCTCTCACCCCTTGCTCTTTTTTTTTCTCTGCCTTTCTTTCTGCTTCTCTCTTTTTGCAGCCGTTCTTCCGCCTTCTGTCATTTACCCTCTCACCCCCTCCTCTCTTTCTCGCTCTGCCTTTCTTTCTGCCTCCCTCTCTGTTGCCCTTGTCTCGCCTTCTTTTATTTACCCTCTCACCCCTTCCTCTCTTTCTCTCTCTGCCTTTCTTTGTCTCTCTCTTTTTGCAGCCGTTTTCTCGCCTTGTATCATTTCCCTTTCCTCCTTGCTCTCTTTCTCGCTCTGCCTTTCTTTTTGCGTCTCTCTCTGTAGCCGTTTTCTCGCCTTTTAATATTTACCCTCTCACCCCTTCCTCTCTTTCTTTCTCTGCCTTTCTTTGTCTGTCTCGCTCTCTCTTTGCAGCCGTTTTTTCGCATTCTATCATTTAGCCTCTCACCCCTTGCTCTCTTTCTCGCTCTGCCTTTCTTTCCTTTCTAGAAAGAAGAATCTGTGTATCCCCTGCACGGGCATGATTTCGCACCCATTTCGAGCATTTCCTGCTGCTGTCCTAGACTGCTCATGCATCGAATATTGCACTTAAAGTAGGCCACCACTCAATACTTCTGCTCAGTTCCACGCAGTTCCACCTATAATGAAACAGCGCGAAACATTCTGGGTGAAAATATTTATTAGAAGGAAAGCTATCACTGTTCGCGTTACTGCTGGATTTTAAAAAAATCTCGCGCTGCCTTTCTTTCTGCGTCTTTCTCCCGTAGCCGTTCTTTCGCCTTGTATCACTCACCCTCTCACCCCTAGCTGTCTTTCTTGCTCTGCCTTTCTTTCTGCCTCTCTCTCTGTAGCCGTTTTCTCGCCTTCTATTATTTATCCTCTCACCCCTTCCTCTTTTTCTCTCTCTGACGGAGCGTTTTAAAAAATGGCTATAAAGATTTTAACCGAATGTCCATGATCAATACGCCTGAAAAAAATTGAAGCACACTTTGTACATTCTATAGTGTGTTCGGCGAAAGCGTGTGGCCGTTCCACTGACCATGCCATGTCTTTTTTTCTTGTACACTCTCAGGGGGTAAGCACACAAAGCGAATGTGTGCGCGTTTTTTTTTTTAATTTTTTACCGCGAGTCGCAGCGAGACGCGAGACTAATCTTCCTCCGTTCGCATGCCTTAGTATTTTGTCGCGCTTTCTGCGTTCCAGCGCTTAAATTGTCGGGCCCTTTGTAAAATCGAAGGTGTATTCCGTTAACGCCTGTGTCCATTGAGACGCTTCGGTCAGAATGATTCCAAACGCTGGGCACAGCGCAGCGACGCAATCAAAGAGTGAGCGCTGTAGAGTCCGGCGCGACCGGCGTCCGTTTGCGCATCCCGGCGGCCACCTGGCTCCGTTCCAGCGCTCGGATGGACGGCACGGACGGACGGACAGACAGACAGACGGACGGACGGACACCGGACGGACGGACGCACAGACGGACGGACACCGGAATGACAGACAGACGGACGGACACCGGACGGACGGACGGGCAGACGGATGGACGGACACCTGACGGATGGACGAACGGACGGACGGACGGACACCGGGCGGATGGATGTACAGACGGACGGACAGACACCGGACGGACAGACGGACGGACGGACGGACGGACGGACGGACGGACGGACACCGGATGGAGGGATGGACAGACGGACACCGGATGGATGGACGGACGGACGGACACCGGACGCACGGACACCGGACGCACGGACACCGGACGGACGGACGGACACCGGACGCACGGACACCGCACAGACGGACACCGGACGGACGTGAGCATGAGACATTGAAAACTTTTGCCTTAAAAATATTCAAGATGCCTGAGAACTCTTCTGAAGCAGATATCCTTTTGAGCGAGCTGAAGCACGTATTTTTTAACTAGCTCGTTTTGAGTAGTCAGCTGACTCTCGTCTACGTGCTCCACAGCGGGCCCACGCTTCGAATATTAAGGCGAAAGCCTTTAATGTCTCATGCTCACGTCCGTCCGGTGTCCGTCCGTCCGTCCGTTTGTCCGTCCGTCCGTCCGTCTGTCCGTCTGTCCGTCCCTCCGGTGTCCGTCCGTGCGTCCGTCCGTCTGTCCGTCCCTCCGGTGTCCGTCCGTGCGTCCGTCCATCTGTCCGTCCCTCCGGTGTCCGTCCGTCCGTCCGCTGTCCGTCCGACCGTCCGGTGTCCCTCCGTCCGGTGTCCGTCCGTCCGTCTGTCTGTCCATCCATCCGTCTGTCTGTCTGTCTGTCTGTCTCTCTGTCTGTCTGTCCGTGCGTCCGTCCATGTCCGTCCATGTCCGTCCGTCCTGTCCATCCGAGCTCTGGCACGCAGCCAGGTGGCCGCCGGGACGCCCAAACGGACGCCGGTGGCGTCGGACTCTACAGCGCTCGCTCTTTGCTTGCAGCTTCGCTGTGCCCAGCGTTTGCAATCATTCTGACCGACACCGGCTCTCATGGACACAGGCGTTCACGGAATACACCTTCGATTTTACAAAGGGCCCGTCAATTTAAGCGCTGGAATGGTATGGCGTTTGCACGATGCAATAAGGGCGAGAAAATACTAACGCTTGCGAACGGAGGAAGATTAGTCTCGCGTCTCGCTGAGACTCGTGGTAAAAAATTACAAAAGAAAACGCACACATTCTCTTTGTGTGTTATCTCACTGAGAGTGTAAAACAAAAAAGACATGGCATAGTCAGTGGAACGGCCACACGCTTTCGCCGAACCCACTTTATAATGTACAAAGTGTCCTTCAATTTTTTGATTCCCTAACTTGCGTTGACGCTTCTATTTATGACTAGATGGCAGGTGTTGGGGAGCCCTCTCACCCCTTGCTCTCTATCTCGCTGTGCCTTTCTTTCTGCCTGTCTCTTTGCAGCCGTTCTCTCGCCTTCTATATTTACCCTCTCTCCCCTTGCTCTGTTTTTCTCTCTGCCTTTCTTTGTTTCTCTCTCTCTGTAGCCGTTCTCTAGCCTTCTATCGTTTACCTTCTGACCCCTAGCTCTCTTTCTCGCCCTGCCTTTCTCTCTGCCTCTCTCTCTTTGCAGCCGTTTTTTCGCCTTCTGTCATTTACCCTCTCACCCCTGCTCTCTTTCTTGCTCTGCCTTTCTTTCTGCCTTTCTCTCTGTTGCCCTTCTCTCACCTTCTTTTATTTCCCCTCTGACCCCTTCCTCTGTTTCTCTCTCTGCCTTTGTCTGTCTCTCTCTCTCTTTCTTTGCAGCCGTTTTCTCGCCTGCTATCATTTACCCTCTCCTCCTTGCTCTCTTTCTCGCTCTGCCTTTTTTTCTGCGTCTCTCTCCCGTTGCCGTTCTTCGCCTTCTATCATTTACCCTCTCACCCCTAGTTCTTTCTTGCTCTGCCTTTCTTTCTGCCTCTCTCTCTGTAGCCGTTTTCTCGCCTTCTATTATTTACCCTGTCACCCCTTGCTCTCTTTCTCGCTCTGCCTCTCTTTCATTTGTAGAAAGAGGAATCTGTGTATCCCCTGCACGGGCATGATTTCGCATCAAATTTCGAGCATTTCCTGCTGCTGTCCAAGACTGCCCATGCATTGAATATTGCAGTTTAAGTAGGCCACCACTCAATACTTCTGCACAGTTCAACCTATAATGCACAGTTCCACCTATATACAAACAGTGCGAAAATTTCTGGGTGAAAATATTTATTAGAAAGAAAGCTATCACTGTTCGCGTTACTGTTGGATTTAAAAAATCGCGTTTAAAAAAATGGCTATAAAGATTTGAACCGAATGTGCATGATCAATACGCCTGAAAAAAATTGAAGCACACTTTGTACATTCTAAAGCTTGTTCGGCGAAAGCGTGTGGCCGTTCCACTGACTATGCCATGTCTTTTAGATGTGAAGCATCTTATGGCGAAGCTTAATCCGGTGGTGGTGTGCGGCGTGACCATCCTTACTGCGCATGCGCAAACCCTTTCAAAAAAATAAAAATAAAAACCTCCTCTCCCCCCCTCTCTCTCTCCTCTAGGCATCCCTCCCCGCGGCAACCACACCCTCACTGCCTATGCGCCTTCCCTCCTCTCTCCTTCTACGCTCCCCCTCTCTCCTCTAGGCATCCCAGCCCACGGCGTCCACACTCCCCACTGCGCATGCGCGTCCCCCCCTCTCTCTCCTACGCTCTCCCCTCTAGGCATCCCTGCCCGCGGCGCCTACACTCCCACTGCGCATGCGCGTCCCCCCTCTCTCTCCTCACCTACGCTCCCCCCCGCCCTCTCTCGCCTCGCGAGGCCGACGCAGGCAGCGTCTGCTAGCGAGTTTCTTTGTTGACAAAACCGACTGCTCGCGCTGCACAACCGTTCACTGGCCACCCCGTATATATGGCAATGGATCTTGACCTCCATGCTGGTGCCGGTGGGAGATTTCTCTTGTGCGTTGTTGAACAATAAAAATTTTCGCAGCGCGCGCGTTAACTAAAAGCGGACTGCGGGTCTCTGTGTCCAGTCGGAGTCTTCTGTCTCTCATTGCCCATTAGCAGCGATTGGCATGTTCCAGTGGAAAACACCGCTCAATCACTGCGTGCTTTGCGCCTCCCCAGTTTTCTCTCCTGCGCAACGCTCCGATGAGCGCCAGCGTCAACGCCGCCGCCAGTGTAAGCGTTAGCGCCCGCTGCTTCACATCTACACATGGTTCCCTTTAGCGCGAGATGGTGTAATTTTTTTTAAATGCGAATGCATTTCTTAGTCGGGCGTTGTCAGGCGGCGTTGTCCGGCGTTGTCCGCGGGGAGGAGGATAGGTTGAGGAGGTGTCCGCGCGCCGGCAGGTGTTATCTCTCCGCTCTCACTCTCTCTCCCATAGCAGAAGCTGCGGGCGCGCGCGCTTATCCTCGCCCCTAGCAAAGTGGAGAGGAGGAGCGCGCTCTGGCGCGTGAGGGCGCTCGCATCGCGGGAGCTCAGCGGAGCTCCCGACCGGGCTGCAGAATTTAGGCGCCTTTTCCTTCTTCGAACCACAACCACCATATATAAATGGAGTGAAGCGCGCGCGAAATGCATTCGCATTTCCTCACGATTCCCCTTCGAGAAAGTGGGGGCATTTTTTTATTGCACACTGCGTGTTTTCTTTTTTTATATTTTTTCACCACGAGTCGCAGCGAGACGCGAGACTAATCTTCCTCCTTTCGCATGCTTTAGTATTTTCTCGCGCTTTGTGCATCGTGCAAACGCCTTAGCGTTCCAGCGCTTAAATTGTCGGACCCTTTGTACTTTGAGACGGTTCGGTCAGAATGATTGCAAACGCTGGGCACAGCGAAGCTAAACAATGAAAGAGCGACCGCTGTAGAGTCCGGCGCGACCGGCGTCCGTTTGCGCATCCCGGCGGCCACCTGGCTCCGTGCCAGAGCTCGGACGGACGGGACGGAAGGACATGGACGGACGGACGGACAGACATGGATGGACGGATGGACAGACAGACAGAGAGACGCACAGCCAGACGGACGGATCGACGGACGGACCGACGGACAGACGGACAGGCGGACGGACGGACGGACGGTCACCGGACGGACGGGCTGATGGACGGACACCGGACGGACGGATGGACGGACGTACGGATAAGCGGAATGAAAGACGGACGGACGGACGGACACCGGATGGACGGACGGACGGCCAGATGGATGGACGGACCGACGGACGGACGGACGGACACCGGACGGATGGACGGACAGACGGACGGACACCGGACGGACAGACGCACAGACTGACAGCGGATGGAGGGGCGGACACCGCACCGACGAAAAGACGGACACCGGACGGACACCGGACGGACACCGGACGGACGGATACCGGACGGAACCCGGACGGACGGACACCGGATGGACACCGGACGGACGTGAGCATGAGACATTAAAGACTTTTGCCTTAAAAATATTCAAGATGCCCGGGAACTCTTCTGAAGCAGGCATCCTTTTGAGCGAGCTGAAGCACGTATTTAAGTAGCTCGTTTTGAGTGTTCAGCTGACTCTCGTCTACGTGCTCCACAGCGGGCCCACGCTTCGAATATTAAGGCGAAAGCCTTTAATGTCTCATGCTAACGTCCGTCCGGTGTCCGTCCGTCCATGCGGCCGGTGTCCGTCCGTCCGGTGTCCGTCCCTCCGCCCGTCCGTCCGGTGTCCGTCCGTCCGTCCGTCTAGTGTCTGTCCGTCCGGTGTCCGTCCGTCCGTCCGTCCGACCGTCTGTCCGTCCGTCTGGTGTCGGTCCGCCCGTCCGTCCGTCCGTACGTCTGTCCGTCCATCCGTCCATCTGTCTGTCTGTCTGTCTGTCTGTCTGTCTGTCTGTCTGTACGTACGTCCGTCCGTCCATGTCCGTCCGTCCTGTCTATCCGGCCGCCGGGACGCGCAAACGGACGCCGGTCGCGTCGGACTCTACAGCGCTCGCTCTTTGCTTGCGTAGCTTCGCTGTGCCCAGCGTTTGCAATCATTCTGACCGACGCCGGCTCAATGGACACAGGCGTTCACGGAATACACCTTCGATTTTACAAAGGGCCCTTCAATTTAAGCGCTGGAACGCTATGGCGTTTGCAAGATGCGAACGGAGGAAGATTAGTCTCGCGTCTCACTGCGACTCGTGGTAAAAATTTAAAAAAAGAAAACGGACACATTCGCTTTGTGTGTTATCGCAATGAGAGTGTAAAAGAAAAAAAGACATGGCATAGTCAGTGGAGCGGCCACACGCTTTCGCCGAACACTCTTTATAATGTACAAAGGGTCCTTCAATTTTTGATTCCCTAACTTGCGTTGACGCTTCCATTTATGACTAGATGGCAGGTGTTGGGGAACCCTCTCACCCCTTGCTCTCTATCTCGCTCTGCCTTTCTTTCTGCTTGTCTCTTTGTAGCCGTTCTCTCGCCTTCTATATTTACCCTCTCTCCCCTTGCTCTCTTTCTCTCTCTGCCTTTCTTTGTGCTTCTCTCTCTCTCTCTGTGACCGTTCTCTCGCCTTCTATTATTTACCCTCTCACCCCTTCCTCTCTTTCTCTCTACGCCTTTCTTTGTCTGTCTCTCTCTCTTTGCAGCCGTTTTTTTCGCCTTCTATCATTTACCCTCTCACCCCTAGTTCTCTTTCTTGCTCTGCCTTTCTTTCTGCCTCTCTCTCTGTAGCCGTTTTCTCGCCTTCTATTATTTACCCAGTCACCCCTTGCTCTCTTTCTCGCTCTGCCTTTCTTTCATTTGTAGAAAGTGAATCTGTGTATCCCCTGGACGGGCATGATTTCGCACCCGTTTCGAGCATTTCCTGCTGCTGTCCTAGACTGCTCATGCATCGAATATTGCACTTAAAGTAGGCCACCACTCAATACTTCTGCTCAGTTCCACCTATAATGCACAGTTCCACCTATAAAGAAACAGTGCGAAAATTTCTGGGTGAAAATATTTATTCGAAAGAAAGCTATCACTGTTCGCGTTACTGTTGGATTTAAAAAATCGCATTTAAAAAAAATGGCTATAAAGATTTGAACCGAATGTCCATGATCAATACGCCTGAAAAAAATTGAAGCACACTTTGTACATTCTAAAGCGTGTTCGGCGAAAGCGTGTGGCCGTTCCACTGACTATGCCATGTCTTTTTTAAATGCGAATGCATTTCATAGTCGGGCTATGTCAGGCGGCGTTGTCCGGCGTTGTCCGCGGGGAGGAGGATAGGTTGAGGAGGTGTCCGCGCGCCGGCAGGTGTTATCTCTCCGCTCTCACTGTCTCTCCCATAGCAAAAGCTGCGGGCGCGCGCGCTTATCCTCGCCCCTAGCAAAGTGGAGAGGAGGAGCGCGCTCTGGCGCGTGAGGGCGCTCGCATCGCGGGAGCTCAGCGGAGCTCCCGACCGGGCTGCAGAAATTAGGCGCCTCTTCCTTCTTCGAACCACAACCACCATATATAAATGGAGTGAAGCGCGCGCGAAATGCATTCGCATTTCCTCACGATTCCCTTCGAGAAGGTGGGGGCATTTTTTTATTGCTTACTGCGTGTTTTCTTTTTTTAATTTTTTACCACGAGTCGCAGCGAGACGCGAGACTAATCTTCCTCCTTTCGCATGCTTTAGTATTTTCTCGCGCTTTGTGCATCGTGCAAACGGCTTAGCGTTCCAGCGCTTAAATTGTCGGACGCTTTGTATATTGAGACGGTTCGGTCAGAATGATTGCAAACGCTGGGCACAGCGAAGCTAAACAATGAAAGAGCGAGCGCTGTAGAGTCCGGCGCGACCGGCGTCCGTTTGCGCATCCCGGCGGCCACCTGGCTCCGTGCCACAGCTCGGACGGACGGGACGGAAGGACATGGACGGACGGACGGACAGACGAGACGGACAGACATGGATGGACGGATGGACAGACAGACAGAGAGACGCACAGACAGACGGACGGATCGACGGACGGACCGACGGACAGACGGACAGGCGGACGCACGGACGGACGGACGGTCACCGGACGGACGGGCTGATGGACGGACACCGGACGGACGGATGGACGGACGTAAGGATAAGCGGAATGAAAGACGGACGGACGGACGGACACCGGACGGACACCGGATGGACGGACGGATGGACACCGGACGGACGGACGGCCAGATGGATGGACGGACCGACGGACGGACGGACGGACGGACACCGGACAGATGGACGGACAGACGGACGGACGGACACCGGACGGACGGACACCGGACGGACAGACGGACGGACGGACAGACGCACGGACTGACAGCGGATGGAGGGGCGGACACCGCACCGACGAAAAGACGGACACCGGACGGACACCGGACGGTCGGATACCGGACGGAACCCGGACGGACGGACACCGGACGGACACCGGACGGACGTGAGCATGAGACATTAAAGACTTTTGCCTTAAAAATAATCAAGATGCCCGGGAACTCTTCTGAAGCAGGTATCCTTTTGAGCGAGCTGAAGCACGTATTTTTTAAGTAGCTCGTTTTGAGTGTTCAGCTGACTCTCGTCTACGTGCTCCACAGCGGGCCCACGCTTCGAATATTAAGGCGAAAGCCTTTAATATCTCATGCTAACGTCCGTCCGGTGTCCGTCCGTCCATGCGGCCGGTGTCCGTCCGTCCGTCCGTCCGTTAGTCCCTCCGCCCGTCTGTCCGTCTGTCCGTCCCTCCGCCCGTCCGTCCGGTGTCCGTCCGTCCGTCCGTCCGTCTAGTGTCCGTCCGTCCGGTGTCCGTCCGTCCGTCCGTCCGTCCGTCCGTCCGGTGTCCGTCCGTCCGTCCGTCTGGTGTCGGTCCGCCCGTCCGTCCGTCCGTCCGTCCGTCCGTCCGTCTGTCCGTCCATCCGTCCATCCATCTGTCTGTCTGTCCGTCCGTCCGTCCATCCGTCCGTCTGTCTGCCTGTCTCTCTGTCTGTGTCTGTCTGTCTGTACGTCCGTCCGTCCGTCCATGTCCGTCCGTCCTGTCTATCCGGCCGCCGGGACGCGCAAACGGACGCCGGTCGCGTCGGACTCTACAGCGCTCGCTCTTTGCTTGCGTAGCTTCGCTGTGCCCAGCTTTTGTAATCATTCTGACCGACGCCGGCTCAATGTACACAGGCGTTCACGGAATACACCTTGGATTTTACAAAGGGCCCTTCAATTTAAGCGCTGGAACGCTAAGGCGTTTGCACGATGCGAACGGAGGAAGATTAGTCTCGCGTCTCACTGCGACTCGTGGTAAAAAAATTAAAAAAAGAAAACGGACACATTCGCTCTGTGTGTTATCGCACTGAGAGTGTAAAAGAAAAAAGACATGGCATAGTCAGTGGAGCGGCCACACGCTTTCGCCGAACACTCTTTATAATGTACAAAGGGTCCTTCAATTTTTGATTCCCTAACTTGCGTTGACGCTTCTATTTATGACTAGATGGCAGGTGTTGGGGAACCCTCTCACCCCTTGCTCTCTATCTCGCTCTGCCTTTCTTTCTGCTTGTCTCTTTGTAGCCGTTCTCTCGCCTTCTATATTTACCCTCTCTCCCCTTGCTCTCTTTCTCTCTCTGCCTTTCTTTGTGCTTCTCTCTCTCTCTCTCTCTGTGACCGTTCTCTCGCCTTCTATTATTTACCCTCTCACCCCTTCCTCTCTTTCTCTCTACGCCTTTCTTTGTCTGTCTCTCTCTCTTTGCAGCGGTTTTTTCGCCTTCTATCATTTAGCCTCTCACCCCTTGCTCTCTTTTTCGCTCTGCCTTTCTTTCATTTGTAGAAAGTGAATCTGTGTATCCCCTGCACGGGCATGATTTCACATCAAATTTCGAGCATTTCCTGCTGCTGTCCAAGACAGCTCATGCATTGAATATTGCACTTAAAGTAGGCCACCACTCAATACTTCTGCTCAGTTACACCTATAATGCACAGTTCCACCTATAAAGAAACAGCTCGAAAATTTCTGGGTGAAAATATTTATTAGAAGGAAAGCTGTCACTATTCGCGTTACTGTTGGATTTAAAAAATCGAGTTTTAAAAAAATGGCTATAAAGATTTGAACCGAATGTCCATGATCAAAACGCCTGAAAAAATTGAAGCACTCTTTGTACATTCTAAAGTGTGTTCGGCGAAAGCGTGTGCGCGTTCCACTGACTATGCCATGTCTTTTTTCTTGTACACTCTTAGGGGGAAAGCACACAAAGCGAATGTGTGCGTGTTTTCTTTTTTAATTTTTTTACCGCGAGTCGCAGCGATACGCGAGACTAATCTTCCTGCGTTCGCATGCGTTAGTATTTTCTAGCGCTTTGTGCATCGTGCAAACGCCTTAGCGTTCCAGCGCTTAAATTTTCGGGCCCTTTGTAAAATCGAAGGTGTATTCCGTTAACGCCTGTGTCCATTGAGAGAGTTCGGTCAGACTGATTGCTAACACTGGGCCCAGCGAAGCTACACAATCAGAGAGCGAGCGCTGTAGAGTCCGGCGCGACCGGCGTCCGTTTGCGCATCCGGGCGGCAACCTGGCTCCGTGCCAGAGCTCGGAATGACGTGACGGACGGACATGGACGGACGGACGGACGGACAGACAGACAGACAGACAGACAGACAGACAGACAGACAGACGGGACGGACGGATGGACAGACAGACAGACAGACGGACGGACAGACGCATGGACGGACACCGGACGGACAGACGGATTGACGGACACCGGACGGACGGATGGACAGCGTGCGGACAGACGGACGGAAAGACGGACGGACGGAGGGACAGACGGACGGACACTGGACGGACGGACGGATGGACACCGGACGGACGGACGGACGGACGGACGGACACCGGACGGAGGGACGGACAGACGGACACCGGGCGGACGGACACCGGACGGACGGATGGACAGACGGACGGACGGACGGACGGACGGATGGACGGACACCGGATGGACGGACAGCGGACAGAGGGAAAGACGGACAGCGGACGGAGGGACAGACACCGCACGGACGGACAGACGGACACCGGACGAACTGACGGACGGACGGACACCGGATGGACGGACACCGGATGCACGGACGGACAGACAGCAGACGGACGGATGGACGGACGAACGGACACCGGACGGATGGACACCGGACGCCGGACGGACACCGGACGGACGGACACCGGACGCCGGACGGACACCGGACGGACGGACACCGGATGGATGTGAGCATGAGACATTAAAGACTTTTGCCTTAAAAATATTCAAGATGCCTTGGAATTCTTCTGAAGCAGATATCCTTTTGAGCGATCTGAAGCACGTATTTTTTTAACTAGCTCGTTTTGAGTATTCAGCTGACTCTCGTCTACGTGCTCTACAGCGGGCCCACGCTTCGAATATTAAGGCGAAAGCCTTTAATGTCTCATGCTCACGTCCGTCCGGTATCCGTCCCTCCGTCCGTCCGTGCGTCCGTTGTCCGCCCGCCTGTCCGTCTGTCCGTCCGTCTGCCCGTCCGTCCATCCGTCCATCTGTCTGTCTGTCTCTCTGTCTGTCTTTCCGTCCGTCCGTCCATATCCGTCGGTCCTGTCCATCCGAGCTCTGGCGCGCAGCCAGGTGGCCGCCGGGACGCGCGAACGGACGCCGGTCGCGTCGGACTCTACAGCGCTCGCTCTTTGCTTGCGTAGCTTCGTTGTGTCCAGCGTTTGTAATCATTCTGACCGACGCCGGCTCAATGGACACAGGCGTTCACGGAATACACCTCCGATTTTACAAAGGGCCCGTCAATTTAAGCGCTGGAACGCTATGGCGTTTGCACGATGCACAAAGCACGAGAAAATACTAACGGATGCGAACAGAGGAAGATTAGTCTCGCGTCTCGCTGCGACTCGCAGTAAAAAATTAAAAAAGAAAACAAGCACACAATCGCTTTGTGTGTTATCCCACTGAGAGTGTAAAAGAAAAAAGACATGGCAGAGTTAAACGGCCACATGCTTTCGCCGAACACACTTTAGAATGTACCAAGTGTCCTTCAATTTTTTCAGGCGTATTGAGCATAGACATTCGGTTCATATTTTTATAGCCATTTTTCTTAAAACGCGATTTTTTTAAATCCAACAGTAACGCGAACAGCGATAGCTTTCCTTCTAATAAATATTTTCACCCAGAAATTTTCGCGGTGTTTCTTTCTAGGTGGAACTGTGCATTATAGGTGGAACTAAGCAGAAGTATTGAGTGGTGGCGTACTTTAAGTGCAGTATTCAATGCATGAGCAGTCTTGGACAGCAACAGGAAGTGCTTGAAATTTGAAGCGAAATCATGCCCTTGCAGGGGATTTACAGATTCTTCTTTCTATAAATGATGAAATACAGCGAAATTCACGGTCGTTGGCCGATTCGAGCATCGCGAGCTGTATAGTTATCGCCACCGCCGCTAGAAGCTGCCACGTGCCCACGCGAGCTTGCGATCACACTGCAAGTAAGCCATGCGTTTAAGAGAGAGCAAAAAATTATGAAGTGCTTGAGGTCCGCTCTTACTTTTCATGCGTCATTCATTGTGTTTGAGCAGCGCGCGGCAGGAGCTATTAAATCAAGTCATTCGATGGTTACCGAAAAAAAGTGTACCAGGCACCTTTAACAGAAATGTTAAAGGGGCCTGGTACATGACCTTTAAATTTTCCTTGCGAATCGACCGCCACACTTTTTTTAGAATAAGTCAAGTACGAGCGGACCTATCTCTCTCTCTCTATTCGAACACGCGACTCCTGGCAGCCTTCCTTGGCGGCTGCGGTAACTATACAGCTGGCAAGTGGACTTTGATAATTGTACATTCCAGGCCACGTGCTACGCTCACAGTCAGGAATGTTGGTTTGCGTGTTGCCAGGAGACCCACCTACCAATCGGCAGCGTTTTTTACCGATCCCAGGGTTCCTGCGATATTGGGTCCCAGGTATTAACATGGCGGTGCCACTGAGTCAAACATGGTATCCCGTATGATGGCGTGGCTTATGACATCGAACGTGCTACTCACGTGACGCTGCACCGTACGAAGCGAACGAGAGGCAGGAACTTGGCGAGGTATCCCTTCCTCGCGGCTGCGTCGGCGGAGACCCACTTGAGGATGGCTTTCAAGGTCTCCTCCACTTCGCGCGCGTTCAGCCGGTCGTCTTCAAGGATGGACCGCATCTCCTCTGGCGTCAGGGCTTCGAACTACGAGCTGTTCTTCCACACCTGCGTCACGTATGCATATTTGTATGGGCGTGTTGCCATGCACGCTAAACAGGCACCTAAGCGGACAGCGGCAGCCACGTGAGAAGCTTCGCCAGCTAGCTTGGCGACGGCAACAGTAGAGACAAACACGATGCAGGCTGCTTTGTCCGAAGACCCAAGAGGCCAACGTGAAACGTAGGATGACAGCGGCCCGCGCCAATGGGATCCCGGACTAAGGATCCCACTCACCGAACTTCTCGCGAAGAGCACCAAATAAATGTTATTCTCTCTCTCAACATTTCTGAGCGTTGCCGCGCAGCGTGCGGCCGAATGCGCCGGCTTGCTTGCGCGTCGGGTGAGAGGTTTACAGTGGCTCCTCGTACGTGTTTTTTTTTTTTGTTGCCACGAGCTAAAAACTCGTCCTAATGTGACAGTCTCTTACCGCGATGCAATAGAGAGCCATGAAACAAGAAAAAATGCCAGGCGTTATTGCAGCATGCAGTGGCTAGTGCGAGTGAACGTCACCCGAAAGTGGAGTTCCGTTCCATTATGGCGGCTCCCGAGCGGTATAGGATTTAGTGCATGGGCCCTATGGGGAGCTTTTCCTCTAGAGTCAGAATATTAACTCTATGGGCGACTGGGACGGCCGGAGAGAAACCCGCCGGTGCGCAATCTCGGAGGCCATGATATTCCCCCGAGATCGGCGCAGCGACCGCTGTACATAGTGTATATACATAGCTTTGTGGCTTATACAGGGTGTTTCAAGAAATGTGTCCACTATTTTTAAAAAATCAGCTAAATGCGGTATTTGCTCGCTGTCTTCACAATTGCTTTTTCTGTAGCGGCAGGCATATTAAGATGGTTGAAGACATGATTTGGGACAGTAATTAAGAAAGTTAAATTAATTAACTTTTTAATTAGCGGAGTTAGGTGGTTAAGTCCAATGGGAGAATTGAAGTCCTTCATGCGAAGAACCCATTTCCGCTTTGAGATTTCGAAAAAGCGGCCTGTATTAATTATTGTGGCATAATGAAGTTCAGGCAATTTCAATGGCGAAACCGAAACCCAAGCACCGATGAGCGCAACAAGCAGACGACTAGAATGCCGTCACTGTTCAAGACAACGGTTACAGAGGTGCAGTTAGTTAACGTATGTGTGTCATGCGTGCTACCACTGCAAGCGCAGCCCACACACTCACACCAAGAAGTCGGTTGATGGTTGATATAGTGACGTTCACTAATTGTGGACGTCTCAGACAAATATAGCAGTTGCGCTCTTCCGCGTTTCGGTTTCGGGTTGGCCGCTGAATTTGGGAGAATTTTATTACTTCGCAATTATTCCTAGATGCCGCTTTTTCGAAATTTCAAAGCTCAAATGGGTTCTCCGCATGAAGGACTGCAATTCTCCCATTGGACTTAACCACCTAACTTCGCCAATTAAAAAGTTAATTATTTAATTTTCTTAATTACTGTCCTAAATCATGTCTTCAACCATCTTAAGATGCCTGCCGCTACAGAAAAAGCAATTGTGGAAGACAGCGAGCAAATACCGCATTTTGGTGATTTTTTAAAAATAGTGGACACATTTCTTGAAACACCCTGTATATAGAAGGCGAGAGAACGGCTACAGAGAGAGAAGCAGAAAGAAAGGCAGAGCGAGAAAGAGAGGAGGGGGGTGAGAGGGTAAATGAAAGAAGGCGACAGAACGCCTGCAAAGAGAGAGAGGCAGAAAAAAAGGCAGAGAGAAAAAAGAGAGCAAGGGGTGAGAGGGTAAATGATAGAAGGCTAGAGAACGGCTACAGAGAGAGAGACGCAGAAAGAAAGCCAGAGAGAGAAAGAGAGAGAGGGTTAGAGGGTAAATGATAGAAGGCGCTAGAACGGCTTCGAGAGAGAGAGGCAGAAAGAAAGGCAGAGCGAGAAAGAGAGCATGGGGTGAGAGGGTAAATGATGGAAGGCGAAAGAACAGCTGCATAGAGAGAGACAGCGAAAGATAGGCAGAGCGAGAAAGAGAGCAAGAGGTGAGAGGGTAAATGATAGAAGGCGAGAGAACAGCTAGACAGAGAGACAGAGAAAGGAAGGCAGAGCGCGAAAGAGAGCAAGGGGTGAGAGGGTAAACGATGAAAGGCGAAAGAACGGCTAGAGAGAGAGAGATACACAAAAAAACGGCAGACCGAGAAAGAAAGCAAGGGGTGAGAGTGCAAATGATAGAAAGCGAGAGAACGGCTACGGAGAGAGAGAGAGACAAAGAAAGCCAGAGACAGAGAAAGAGAGCAAGGGGTGACAGTGCAAATGATAGAAGGCGAGAGCACGGCTACAGAGAGAGAGAGACAAAGAAAGGCAGAGATAGAAAGAGAGGAAGTTGTGAGAGGGTAAATATAGAAGGCGAGAGAACGGCTACAAAGAGAGAGGCAGAAAGAACGGCAGAAAGAGATAGAGAGCAAGGGGAGAGAGTGCAAATGATAGAAGGCGAAAGAACGGCTGTAGAGAGAGAGGCAGAAAGAAAGGCAGAGAGAGAAAGAGAGCAAGGGGTTAGAGGGTAAATGATAGAACGCGAGAGAGCGGCTAGAGAGGAAGAGAGGCAGAACGAAAGGCATAGCGAGAAAGAGAGCAAGGGGTGAGAGGCTAAATGATAGAAGGCGAAAGAAGGGCTGCAAAGAGAGAGAGAGACAGACAAGAAAGGGCAGAGAGCAAAAGAGAGGAAGGGGTGAGAGGGTAAATAATAGAAGGCGAGAGAACGGCTACAGAGTGAGAGGCAGAAAGAAAGGCAGAGCGAGGAAGAGAGGTAGGGGTGAGAGGGTAAATGATTGAAGGCGAAAGAACGGCTACTAGAGAGAGGTAGAAGAAATGCAGAGTGAGAAAGAGAGCAAGGGTGAGAGGGTAAATGATAGAAGGCGAAAGAACGGCTGCAAAGAGAGAGAGAGATAGACAAGGAAAGGTGCAGAGAGAGAGAGACAGAAATAAAGGCAGACCGAGAGAAGAGAGCAAGGGGTGCGAGGGTAAATAATAGAAGGTGAGAGAATGGCTGCAGAGAGAGAGACTCAAAGAAAGGCAGATAGAGAAAGAGAGGAAGGGGTGAGATGGTAAATGATTGAAGGCGAAAGAACGGCTATGATAGAGAGAGGCAGCAAGATAGGCAGAGCGAGAAAGAGAGCAAGGGGTGAGAGGGTAAATGATAGAAGGCGAGCGAGAGAACGGCAGCAATGAGAGAGAGAGAGACAGACAAAGAAAGGCAGAGAAAGAGAGAAAGAGAGCAAGGGGTGAGAGCGTAAATGATAGAAGGCGGGAGAACGGCTACGAGAGAGAGAGGCAGAAAGAAAGGCAGATAGAGAAAGAGAGCAAGGGGTGAGAGGGTAAATGATAGAAGGTGAAAGAACGGCTGCAAAGAGAGGGATAGACAGACAGACAAAGGCGGAGATAGAGAGAGAGGAAGGGGTGAGAGGGTAAATAATAGAAGAGGAGAGAACGGCTGCAGAGAGAGAGGCAGAAAGAAAGGCAGAGCGAGAAAGAGAGCTAGGAGTGAGAGGGTAAATGATTGAAGGCGTAGGAACGGCTATGATAGAGAGAGGCAGCAAGAAAGGCAGAGCGAGAAAGAGAGCAAGGGTTGAGAGGGTAAATGATAGAAGGCGAGAGAACGGCAGCAAAGAGAGAGAGAGACAGACAAAGAAAGGCAGAGAGAGAGAAAAAGTGAGCAAGGGGGTGAGAGGGTAAATGATAGAAGGCGAGAGAACGGCTACGAGAGAGTCAGAAAGAAAGGCAGATATAGAAAGAGAGCAAGTGGTGAGAAGGTAAATGATAGAAGGCGAAAGAACAGCTGCAAAGAGAGAGAGGCAGAAAGAAAGGCAGAGAGAGAAAGGGGAGGAAGGGGTGAGAGGGTAAATAATAGAAGGTGAGAAAACGGCTACAGAGAGAGAGGCAGAAAGAAAGGCAGAGCGAGAAAGAGAGGAAGGGGTGAGAGGGTAAATGATAGAAGGCGAAAAACTTTCTATCTCTGCCTTCGTTTGTCTGTCTCTCTCTCTCTGTAGCCGTTCTTTCGCCTTCTATTATTTGCACTGTCACCCTTGCTCTCTTCCTCTCTCTCTGCCTTTCTTTGTCTGTCTATCTCTCTCCGTAGCCGTTCTCTCGCTTTCTATCATTTGCACTCTCATCCCTTGCTCTCTTTCTCGCTCTGCCTTTCTTTGTCGGTCTCTCTCTGTCTGTAGCCGTTCTTTCGCCTTCTATCATTTACCCTCTCAACTCTTGCTGTCTTTTTCGCTCTGCCTTTCTTTCTCTGTCTCTATCTCTGCAGCCGTTCTCTCCCCCTTCTATCATTTACCATCTCAACTCTTGCTCTCTTTCTCGCTCTACCTGTCTTTCTCTGTCTCTGTCTCTGCAGCCGTTCTCTCGCATTCTATCATTTACCCTCTCACCCCTTCCTTTCTTTCTCTTCCTGCCTTTCTTTGTCGGTCTCTCTCTCTCTTTGCAGTCGTTCTTTCGCCTTCTATCATTTACCCTCTCACACCTAGCTCTCTTTCTCTCTCCGCCTTTCTTTCTGCCTCTCTTTCTCTGTAGCCGTTCTCTAGCCTTCTATCATTTACTCTCTCACCCCTTGCTCTCTTTCTCTCCCCTGCCTTTCTTTCTGCCTCTCTCTTTCTGTAGCCGTTCTCTCACCTTCTATTATTTACCCTCACACCCCTAGCTCTCTTTCTCACTATGCCTTTCTTTCTCCCTCTCTCTTTGTAGCCGTTCTTTCGCCTTCTATCATTTACCCTCTCACCCCCTGCTCTCTTTCTAGTTCTGCCTTTCTTTCTGCCTCTCTCTCTGTAGCCCTTCTCTCGCCTTTTTTTATTTACCCTCTCACCCCTTGCTTTCTTTCTCTCTCTGCCTTTCTTTGTCTGTCTGTCTCTCTCTCATTGCAACCGTTCTCTCGCCTTCTATCATTTACTCATTTACTCCAGCTAGCCCAACGCTCCAGCGAGCCCAACGCTCAACGTCAGGGAAACTTACGGCCAGCCCGACCTCTACGGACTACGAACTGGCACATATACACGTTGTCCTGCGACATCTTTTTCCGGCTTTTAGTTTTCGCACTTTGGTTAGTATTAACGTGAAATATATTTTCGCTATAGCCAAAGTAAAATGTAGTGATGAATGACATGCTAGCATGTCGAAGACGCCACCGTATGCGTCAAATACATCGCATGGCTGGCGTTTGGCGCCATTCACGTACGCTGCCTAGCGGTAGAGTGTACTTAGGGTTACCAATTCTTCAATGAAAGAAGACAGGAGGGGGGAGGGGGAAGGGCATGCACTAACGTAGGAAGTCGGAGAAATCAGTTTTCTTTATTGCGGTATCTTCCAGACAAATCCATTTTTTCTTTATTGTTGCGGTCTCTTGAAGTGGTACATCAGCTGGCTACGCGCTGTTCGCCACACTTCACCTTCCTGGAGGATGTACTCGTAAATGTTCACGCACTTCACGCGGAAGTTCAGCTAAAGAGGCTAAAGCCCCTCGCAGCCACCGATAGCCACCGCATTATTGCTTCGTGTGTGCGATTCGTGCTAACTTCGTGTTCCGTATAGTGTGACGCGCGTTGTTGGGCGTGCGTTGGATCAACTAAAAATTTCGAACTGGATGGTCCGGAACAAATCCGGGTCATATAGCTGTCCGGACAGGGACGTTGCGGGACTTGACATGCTGTATGAAAACTCGGGGCAGCACCGTTAAATCCGGGACAGTTGGTAACCCTTTTTAGTGTACTAGAACTGTTGAGTGGCGTCAACACGCCTCGCCGCCTGATCCCTTCGGCGTCGACATATATGCTTGCTTCATATATGCCTTTGAGAGATACTGCTAATTAATTTTTGTAACCGAAGCGACTGCTGCAAGGTACGAAAATTATCCAAAAAAAATGAAAACCGGCTGATTGCAACAGTGAAGATTCACGATCTCGGTGTAATTTAGCCGAACTAATTGCTGGGCGTGTAAGTACATAACTATCGATTAAATAGACGGTGGACGACCGCCAGCAGAAAAAGACAGATGAAACAGAAAGTGCGTGCCTTACTAATTTTTTCTGTCTTGATTCTTTCTTCTAGTGGTGATTCGGCGTCTATATAGTTTATTCAGAGTAACTCAGCCACTTTATGGGAATTTAGTTGTGCTCAGAAATCTGTGTGCAGATATATTATCCTGCAAAAAGCAAGCCAAATATGTACCCACGGCGACGCTGTGTGTACCGTGCGTCCGCTTACAAATGCGCTGAGTAAATCTGACGTTTTGGACATTACGAGGGCGCAAAGGTATCGAAAGTCAAACGCAAGTGGACCGCGATGAAATAACGGTCGTTCTCAGGGGCGTTGCACGGCTGTTGTTAATGGGACAGGGCGGAGAGGTGTAACTTTACTGGCCGTATTAGTGTGTATGTATATATATATATATATATATATATATATATATATATATATATATATATATATATATATATGGTGGAGGTGCGGGGTAAGCCCCCAGCCGATGTTCCAAACGCCTCCTGGCAGCCCTGTACCTGCAGTGACTACACCTGTTCACCGCGCTAGCCGAAGAATCAGAGGACTGCCTCCTGAGCGTGGACCTCTTCCCGAGATGACGTCAGTGACACCCCCGAACGCTGCGGAAGGCGCTGCACCTACGCCTTATACGCTGCAGAAGCCACGAGTGCCGAAGGCTTTCCACGGTTCCGTCTTCGAGGACGTCGAGGACTGGCTGGCTCAATTCGAACGGGTCTCCGATTTCAATGGTTGGACCGACGTCGACAAGATGAGGAACGTGTATTTCAGCCTGGAGGACGGCGCTCGTACTTGGTACGAAAACCGTGAGCCCTTTCCCTCGTGGAGCGTGTTTCGCCGTCAGTTGCTGGCAAGTTGGGCCAATCCCGATCGCCGTGAACGTGCCGAGAGAGCAATTCAGTCGCGCATCCAAATGCCCAATGAAAGCGTCATGATGTACGTGGAAGACATGACGAGTCTCTTTCGTCGTGCCGACCCGGACATGGCAGAAGAAAAGAAGCTCCGCCATTTAATGCGAGGGGTAAAGGAGCAACTTTTTGCTGGCCTCGTTTGATGTCCCCCAAAGACCGTGGCAGAGTTTTTGACCGAAGCCACGACAATGGAAAAGGTGCTGCAGCAGCGCTCTGCTGTGTACGACCGGCAAGTGAGTGTCGCTTCGTCCGTAGGCCAGATCGGAGCTCCAGGAAGCACCATCAACGTCGAATCTCTCTGCGACCTCATTCGATCGGTGGTGCGCGACGAGCTGCAAAAGATTCAGCGCCCGTCTCAACCTACTGCGGGGTCCATCTGCTGCCTCGTCAGAAACGAAATACAGCAGGCTCTGCAAGTGCCGCTTTCCAGTTATGTCCCACCTGTGCCGACGGAGCCTCATCGCACATCATACGCGGAAGCTGCTAGTCGCTATATTCCTGCGTCACCGCGCTTCGTCGACCCCACGCCTCAGGATGCACTTCCATCGCTGCAGCCGATTCAGCACTTGGAGAATCGACAGCCGATCCCGAGGAAATCCGACGTCTGGCGCACACCGGACAGGCGACCGCTGTGCTATCACTGTGGTGAAGCTGGACATGTGTACCGGGAATGCCACTATCGCCGCCTTGGACTCCAGGGTTTTGCCGTCGACTCGCCAAGGCCAAGATTCGGCGAAAGACCGAGAGCTATCGAAGAATACCTCTCCCAGCAGCGCATGCCACTGCCCCCGCGGCGGCCGTCGCGGTCACCGTCTCCAAGACCATCTTCGCCAAATTTTCGGAGCTTCCCAGGGGCGCCGGCGCGTTCGCCAAGCCCTGGGCGGGAAAACTAACGACAGCGACCTTCGGGAGCGAGGCCGCTGACAGTCGACGCAAGCAAGGCCTCCCATCGACGCGAGCACGGACCCGCAGCGATTCACCGACGACAGCAACGAAAACCGGAAGCAGATTTTCTTTGGACATACCTGTGGTACTCGACGGCCGCCACGACGTTAGTGCGTTATTGGACACGGGTGCCGATTATTCGATCATGAGCGGAAAACTAGCAGCGCACCTGAGGAAAGTTGTTACACCTTGGTACGAAACACAAATTCGTACTGCCGGCGGGCATGTTGTCACCCCAATCGGCATGTGCACTATCAGGGTGACCATTCGGGGTCGTACGTTTCTCGCCAGCTGCCTGGTCCTCCGTGACTGTTCCCGAGACCTAATCCTGGGAGTCGACTTTTTGCGGGAGCACGGTGCTATTATCGATCTCCGCGAGCGTACCGTGACGTTTTCGACAGCTGGATCCACTGACAAATCTGACGACAGCCATGACAGCACGTTTCGCGTTTCTGCCGACAGCGTAACGTTGCCTCCGCGTTCAAGCGTCTTAGTTGATGTGGTGTGCGACAAGTTACGTGATGGTGAGGCTGTCGCCGAAGGCAACTTGACGCTTTTGTTCACACTAGGTGTCTGCGCGGCCCGCAGCCTCGTCACGCTTTGTGACGGACGGTCTGCGCTACTTGTGACTAATTTCAGTAATGAGTACCGGCACCTGTTCCGTCACACCGCCATCGCTTTTGCCTACCCTGTCGCAGACGTTGCCGAATGTTTCACATCCACATCAGTAGACGATGGGCTTCAACCGACACCAAGGGACGTGGCTTCGTTACTTGCCAAAGTTGATGTTAACCCGACCCTCACGGAGCAACAACAGACAGCACTGCGTGAACTTCTACATCAATTTAAAGAGTGCTTCGCGTCCACCTCGAAGGTTCGTCAGACGCCAATAACCAAACACCGAATAATTACGTATACCGACGCCTCGCCCATAAGACAACACCCTTACCGCGTTTCAGCAAAGGAACGTGATGTGATAAATGCTCAAGTCGAAGAGATGCTGCAAGATGACGTTATACAACCTTCCCAGAGTCCCTGGTCATCTCCGGTCGTTCTCGTGAAGAAAAAAGACGGAACGCTGCGCTTCTGCGTGAACTACAGAAAGCTTAACAGCGTGACTAAAAAAGACGTCTATCCGCTGCCCCGCATTGATGATTCACTCGACAGACTGCGGCGGGCCAAGTATTTTTCATCTATAGATTTGAAAAGCGGGTACTGGCAGATTGAAGTTGATGAACGAGATCGTGAAAAAACTGCCTTTGTTACACCGGATGGCCTGTATGAATTCAAAGTGCTTCCCTTCGGCCTATGTTCCGCACCTGCGACATTCCAGAGAATGATGGACACTGTTCTTACCGGTCTAAAGTGGCACACTTGCTTAGTTTATCTGGATGATGTCGTCGTGTTTTCCGTGACCTTTGAGGAACACCTGAAGCGTCTGCAGACTGTGCTGGAAGCACTCCGCTCGGCTAACCTCACGCTGAAGCCAGAGAAATGCCACTTCGGTTACAAAGAACTTAAGTTTCTCGGCCATGTGGTCAGTGCGGACGGTGTTCGGCCCGACCCGGACAAGAGCACCGCCGTAGCCTCGTTTCCTGTTCTCCGTGACAAGAAGGCAGTGCGTCGCTTTCTCGGACTCTGCGCGTACTATCGCCGCTTCATTGCCAATTTTTCTCGGATTGCGGAACCACTAACTCGACTCACTCGTGAAGACGTACCGTTCGTCTGGAACGAAGAGCAGGAGGCGGCTTTCACAGAGCTACGGGAGCGCTTACAGACACCACCAGTCCTCGCACACTTTGACCAGGATGCGGATACCGAGATTCATACTGATGCCAGCAACTTGGTGCCGTCCTCGTCCAACAACAAGAGGGCACGGAGCGAGTGATAGCGTATGCCAGCCGCACTCTCTCCCGCGCCGAGGTAAACTACTCCACGTCGGAGAAAGAGTGCCTCGCGGTTGTGTGGGCCACGATGAAATTTAGGCCTTACCTTTACGGACGCCACTTTAAGGTAGTCACCGACCATCATTCGTTGTGCTGGTTAGCCAACCTACGTGACCCGTGCGGGCGACTGGCACGATGGAGTCTTCGTCTGCAGGAATTCGATTTCACTATCATTTACAAATCGGGCCGCAAGCACGAAGATGCTGATTCATTGTCCCGTGCTCCTGTCGAAGCTTGTGACCACGACGTCGAGGATGACAGCGGCTTCCTTGGGGTCCTTACAACAACGGATCTAGCTACACGACAGCGCGAGGACGACGATATCCGTGCAATCATCGAAAACCTCGAAGGGCGCAACTCTCCCTTACCTCGACGTCTTTCTCGAAGTCTGTCGTCGTTCTGCCTGCGAGATGGGGTCCTGTATAAGAAAAACACTAACGCCAACGAGAGGCCCTACCTTCTCGTCGTACCCACTGACATGCGCGACGACATTCTTCTCGCCTGCCACGACGAGCCCACATCTGGTCACTTAGGTTCCTCTCGAACTCTCGCCAGAGTTCGACACGCGTACTATTGGCCGAAGCTTTCCGCATCCGTAAAGCGGTACGTAAAAAGCTGCCGGGAATGTCAACGCCGCAAATCCCCGCCACTGAAGCCCGCAGGGCTTCTTCAACCGATCACACCACCTAGGGCGCCATTCGATCAAATAGGAATGGATTTACTGGGGCCCTTTCCGCTGTCATCTGCCGGGAACAAGTGGATCGTCGTAGCCACAGACTATTTGACGAAATACGCCGAGACAAAGGCACTACAGCGCGCTACGGCTTCCGATGTTGCCCAGTTTTTCATTGACCAGATCGTTCTTCGACATGGCGCCCCGTCGTGCGTAATCACAGACAGAGGAACAGCTTTCACGGCCCAGCTCATTCACGACGTATTCAAGCTCAGCTACACGAGCCATCGCAAGACCACGGCATATCATCCGCAGACCAATGGCTTGACAGAGCGACTCAACAAAACCATCGCCGACATGTTATCTATGTACGTAGATGTCCAGCATAAGACGTGGGACCAGGTGCTACCATACGTGACATTCGCGTACAATACTGGCATCCAGGAAACTACACGATTCACGCCTTTCCGTCTTGTCTATGGACGTGAGGTCCAGACTATGCTGGATGCCATGCTTCCACACAATTACGACGCTTTGCTCACACCTGACGCTTTGCAACTTACCCAGTACGCCGAAGAAGCGCGCCAATTAGCGCGCCTGCATATTACGCAACAGCAGAGTACAGATGCACGCCGCTACAACGCTCGCCATCGACAAGTTGATTATCACCCAGGTGATCAAGTTTGGGTGTGGACTCCAGTTCGACGCCAAGGGTTGTCAGAAAAACTGCTCAGTCGCTACTTTGGACCCTACAAGGTGTTGAGACGCGTTAGTGACGTGAACTACGAGGTTGTCCCCGATGGGGCCTCGTCGCCCCGGCGTCGAAGGCACCCCTCGGAGATTGTGCACGTTGTGCGACTGAAGCCGTATTTCACGCGGTAGTGCGACTTTGTCTGAGCATTTTTGCTTTGTTTTTGTGAATGTGTTTTTTTTTCAAAGGGGGAAATAATGCCACTATACTCCATCTCAGAAGTACCTTGCAGCACTGTGGAAGCTGCAGGGCTTGTTAGCCAATAGGAAAGGCGAAAGCGTCCTCAAGAGGTGTTCATCCGCGTCGCGTCGTCTGCTCGTCGTATCTTTGGCGTCGGCTCGCCTACCTTGTCGATACTTGCTCCCTGCAGTTAATACAAAACGCAGAAACTTCCACGGGAACGCCACCTCGCTGTTTCTTTATGTTCAGAAACCCACTTGTGGAGGACGTGTGAGGAACGCGGTTCTTTTGATAACAGCGTTCATACTGGCGTTTTCACCGAGTTATTTTTTGACAGTACGGTCGACGCACTTTCAGCAGCAATCGCTTACCATTCTTGGGTGGAACAGCAAATTATTGGCACCGAAAACAATGTAGACATTCAGGGTGTTTCGCATCGTCAACGCATCACCGACGCTAATGTTGTGGCGACATCTGCTCAGTTAACATCAAACCACTTTTACGGCTCGGTACCGCCTCGGTAGTCCTAGCAGTATCAAAACAAACCAGCGATATAAATAATAGCGATAGAAGATACCTGATGCTTTGCCCTCAGCGTTAGATTAGACTAAGCGATGACAGATAATGCCACTTTTTTTCTTGCTGTCCGGGCAGAGAGCCAGTAAGAAGCACGAATTCGGATGGAAGCGGGTGGTCCGGGGTGTATGGGGGGCTGCCATGTTGCTGTACGTCATCGCGGTTAGGGTGGTTATTACGGTTACCAGCCGGTAATCTCTGCGTTATTTCAGAAATTTCGAAGTGCATGCGCTAAGGGCCTAACGCGCCACGTATCGCTGTAACGCGTGATGCGAGAAGCACAGCTAAAGCCCTTGCACCTCGTTGATAATGAGAGTTAAGCCCGGAACTATATAATGTGTTGCGCAAGGACACTGCCTGTGTGCTCCTCGTAGCTTCGGCAGTGCTGCAAGGTACTTGTGAGATGGAGTATAGCTCACCAGGTACGGCGAGCGCGAGCCAGCAAGCCACTGGAATGGAAGAAGATGTGCTGGGACAGCGCGCGCTCTCGCTAGTTGTTGTTGTTGTTGTTGTTGTGGCCATCTTGCCAGGCTTGTGTGCGTTTCTCCGCCGGCTCAGTTCTTGCTTGTTCAAGACCTTTTGTAGCACGTGACAATATGCACATAGAGAAACCTAATATCGCAAATAGCACCACCACCCCTCCTGGCTTCACTTTTGACACTTTACGGGTAAAAGAATTGAATGGTTATACAAGACATTGTGAAACAAATTCTTGCGATGACATGAATAGCACACCTGGAAAATAGCGGAATGTAATCTGTCGATACAAAAGGGGAACTGGTTGAAAACCAGGAGGCTGTATTTACACCTTCGCATTTTAGTGTGCTTGAGATAAGCCCTGATGCATGAAGTTCGTTCCTCGGAGCTGAACGCGTGCCTTCGGCTCAGCTCCCAGTTATTTTAAGCCTACAGCGGTGGTATAACCGGTGCACAGTAACCGTTAAGCATGCTGTTGAAACAAGATAGCCTTTCGGCATTTAAGAAACAGCACGTAACTGGCGCGATGGAACTCAGCCGTCCCTATAAACGTTGAGATAGGGTTGTGTGTTCTAAGGTTACTCATGAAACAATCGAGCGCATGGGAGCTCATATAAGCATCAATGCTCTAATATCGCACGGACTGCCGACATAAGGATTGTAGGCTTTCATCGCTTGTTTGTTACTTCATCACTCTTCGTTGTGCGTTCGTAATCGATTATGGTGTACACGGCTCGATGTGTTGCTTGCAATCCGCACAGCAATCAGTTACCACATAGGTGCATATATGCGAAATTCCACTGTCGCCTTCTTTGAGGGTCCGCCGGCTCCTCATATAAGGAATGAGTCGGCGCAATTTTGGCGCATCTGCATATTCACTTGTGCACTATGGCGCGTATCAGGCGTTGAGACACTGTTTAAAGCTCAGTAATGCTTGAAAAGCACTCGAAACCCGCAATTACACGCTTTCGTAGGCTACGACGCGTGCGCGCCAAATGCAGACGCTCTCGACAACTTCAGTACAAAGTTGACTAAGTGACTACAGCAACTATAGCGCCGCCGCTACGATCGCCCGTCGGAACATCTACCGAGACGCGGGTATGCCATGCGGCGCGGCTGCTTCGTTCATTTCTCTGCCTCTTCTAGTACACTGTACTAGCTAGCGGGGCCGGCGTGGCGCCGGCGCGCCGGTGGTCGCCGTCGCGTCAGCGCCTCGGCCACCTCGACGCGACAGTGGCGGCTGCGCCTCCTCTCTGCCTCCCTTGTATCATGCAGTATGTTGCGTGTACGGTAGTCTTGTCATTTTGTGTTCGAGAAAATGTGCCCATCTTCGGCAGCGCTCACGCGGAGGCTGGCTCCGTGCTCAGAGTGACTCTTGGAGGGGGCCATATTCATGGATCTGCGGACGCGGGCAAAGTCCTTTGGCAGCCTGTGTACTCAGGGTTGTTGCGGATCCAAAATTAAACTGTCTCTGAACGAGTTGAGACCGTCATGCGCGTCTTTGTACAAGCCCTCGTTATATGAATGATGCAATAAGTGATCATGGGTGATTTTTCGCTGATTTCAGATTGTGTCTGCCCTGCTGAAGGCACAATATGTCGCATTGAGATGCGGTTTCGTGTAAGCCCTAATAACATTTGCATCGATATTCAAGGCAAAATCCCAGAGGAAGTATTGTCACGCTCCGCCAACGAAAGTCGTAGTCTCTCAAGGCAGACGTCGCACCCCTACGTTTTTGGGCGGGTAGTCATTTGGCGGGTCGTGTACTGAGGCCGAACCATCGTTGTCTAAATGGCATTATATCTGAGAAGCTGCCGTTCCCTCAGCGCAGTTAACGCAATAGCCATCTAAGCAATACAGATATTGTGTCTGGAATAAATGTATACCATTTCTTAATTCACTGGTGTTGGTTACTGATTCGAGCTATATGCATGACTTGCAAGTTTCAGTGCGGTGAAATATTCCTCAAAATATTATCCTGCGCCTTATCAATGTCTTTGCGGAGCATCAGCATTCCCAAAATCAGACAAGTAATCTTGCATTTGTGTCCTTGTATCTGTATTCCTGTAACTGTGTTCCGGAATGCATTTGTCGTCTTTTCGCAAAAGTATTTCAGAAATATCCCGTTACGTCAAAGACAAATGTATCCTAGTATCTGTATTTTAGGCTTTCAGTGCACGTATTTCGATATCTGTATTCCGGAATACTTTTTTGAGTATCTCTGCTCCGTCCTGCTTCCTGGCAACCATTCATGCTGTTCGCACGACACATTTGACAACCTAAGGAATGCAGTTACCTGCAAGTACTTTGTTTGAGGCTGCTAATAGAATAAATTAACATCTACGCCCCAATTTTGGTGCACATGGCTCTAAGGATTGTTTGTTTAAAATATGCTATGTAGTTGGCACACACGCTATGGGACTGTTACACGGCATAAAGACATTATAGCTCAAACAACATTTACAAAGCGCAAGGTCCCGGATACCATAGGCGGTGAGATCCCTGTATATGATGCGCGTGAATCGCTGTTTTTTCTGCGGTTTTCGATCGTTACAATGGCTTCATTACGAGCCAACCAACTCTCTGAATAAGAACTCTTACACCAGTGCAAGTACACTTAATGCTCATAAAATGCAGCTGCAGTATTACGCAGAAGCGACTCGTAGAAATTCGCCATTACAAAATCCAGCCACGTTGTTTCCACTTCTTCTGGTGGATATGGCACCAGCAGAAGTGGAAGTGTTTATTGTAACCAGTATTGTGTAAGGGTATTGAAGTCGAAGAATGGAAACAAATGAAGCGTGTACTAAAATGCATAAGCCACGCATAAGCCTTCATGGCAAAACGGAAGCCAATGCTTCCAGCAGGGGCCACGTTTTCTTGGGTATGCACGAGGCCTTGTAATCGTCCAGGTCGAGGTCCCACACGCCCACGCAGAAGCCCTGATCCACGGGAACGTTGCCCCGACGCTTGCGTAGGAAGTCGAGCGTCCGGGACACCTTTTCTGAGATTGACCACGGATCCTCGTATGCCACCCAAGTCTGGTTCACTCTGTGGAAACGCAAAGATTTAGACATGGCACTTAGATACAGAGGAATGTTGGGAGCAGAATGACGCGCACTGTCAGCGATGTATGAAAACTAACACATGACAAGAGGAATGCCTCGGCACTTCTAGCGTTTAGCTCCCTGCGCACTGAGAACGAAGGTGATGGATGGTGCTTGTGGAGGGACAAACGCTGATGAGTACTCATGCACAGAGAATTGCGACACACTCTCATCAGACCCAGGTCTCCGCAGATATATTACCCGAGTTACCGCAGATATATTACCCGTCGTGCGCTGAGTTAAATTATATTACCCGAGTTTTACACTATGGATAACATGTAATTCATATTTTGTAATCAATGAGGCACTCGGTACATTACAGTACTGCCTTTATAGTCCTGCAATTCTGTTTTTATTCAGTAAGTATCCATGTAAATGAAATAATATTTGGGTAATAATGTACATGTGACCGTCACTGAATTCGCAAAAAAAACCTTAAAGCAGGTGACTGGGCTTTTATCATTTGTATTTAGCGCCAACAACAGTGACCCATGCCTTCAGACATGGAACGCAGCAGCCTTAGCGATGCATACGTTTCCGGAGTCAAACCCGAGAGCTCTGTCAATGTTTTCTTATCTAAACTATATGCGGCCTCTTCTGTACTTCAGAATGGCTGACAGTTGGGCTTGTTGGTTCATGATCCGAAGTGTTGAATTGCGCAAACAAGACAGGGACAACAAGAAGAGACGACGACACACTGAGCGCAAACTACCAACAAAAGTTTATTTCCTGAGCACACAGTTTTTATGCACCACTCAGACGCCACCAGGCGTGTGCAACAGTCAATTTCTTAGAAAAGCGAGCTCTTTACTCGATAAGTTAACAGATGGTGTGCTGACGCATTCGGGTCCTAATCTAACAATGTTTTCGGCTTCGATGATTTCTCTTGTCAACTTATCATTCACAGAAGCGACAACTGCACATGCGCTGAGAACAGGTTGACAACCACATGACTTGCAGTGTATCGCAAGCCATCCGTCACGTCCATTTCTAACATTATTATTATGCTCTCTAAGCCTATCATTTATACACCTTCCAGTCTGGACTATATATATTTTACTACAAGAAATTGTAATCCGATATACAACATTACTCTTTCAAGGAACATAGTGGACCTTGTGTTTCTTGGCGCAGGCATTAGACTTCATATTGCTATTATTGCGGTGGCACAGGCTGAGCAGTTTACGCGGGGCTGAAAGAACCACTTTTATTTGGGATCGTTCCGCCACTTTTTTCAAGTTGTGCGAAATGTTGTGGAAGTACGGAATGACGGCTACTTTTTTCTGGTTAGTTTTTGAGGCCGGCTCGGTTGAAGGCTTCAGGCGATGCTTTCTGAGCAAGGCTTCAGCAACAGCAATATCTGTATAGGGTCTTTTTACGACGGAGTTTCGAGCGCCGGCATGGCTTAGTGGTAGAATACTGCGCTGCCATGGAGAAGACCCAGGTTCAAGCCCCGTTCCATCCTGTATCTTTTTTTCTTATTTCGTTTTGCTCCGTGTTTCGTGCAATAGCGGTTACGGATACCAGCGGCGGCGGCGGACAACTACGGCACCAAAATGGCCCTTGTTGTGATCTCGTAACAGCTTTCTCTGTAAGAGGCGTTTACTAAGGTATCGTTTACATTTCTGTGAGGAGTGCGATTGCAATATTTTATTTCTTGATGAAGCCGAAAGTTTTCAGGCTACACAGAACGCTAATCGATATGCTAAAGGTTACAGCGTGAAGTAACAGCGTAACAGAAAAGGGTTATCGCGTACGATTACCTTTGGCAGCCCCTGCCAATTGTTTTTTACCCTCTATCTGAAGGAAGACAAAACGCACAAGCATTCAGGCATCCTACCGGTGTTCACGTTCGGATTATAACATTATAATCGGTTTTATCAATTTGATAAGTGCACGTCTGCGTCCATGGCTTCCTGTGTACATTATCCTGACTCTCTGTCATGCTCTAATTTTTCATGTAAGTACTTGTGTAATACGTTTCGGATTTTTAAATACCCAATTGACTCCTTTTTATTGCACATATAGGTTATGGAGAACGAGAGCTCATGCTGTAGCCTTTAGCCTAGGGAGATCTTTCCGAACACTCCTATGCATGCATAAATATTGTTATTAAATAATCATGACCTGCATGTGAAGGCGTAGTTTTGCACCACTCAAGGTGCGTTGTTGCTTTGTACAGTATTTGTGGATCAAGGCAGTGAACTAAGCACGAATTTCCTCGTGTCTTTTTGCAGGCTCACAGTAACGTTGGGCTATTCTTTGCTTGAAGACCGAGGACTCAGCCACAGGCTGACTACCAGGCCGGTGATGCGACTTATGAGCAGAGGCTAAACGGTTTTATACACACCGACAAACACAAAAGAAAACTTGCACAAGCAACATATTTAAGGTGGAACAACATGGCGCGTTTTCAGACGCGATTGACGGGCGGCTGGAGGGACGCGCGCATCTTTTTCATGAACGCCCACGCGAAATGGCGTCGCCGCCTCCCGCATGGCGCGATTTCAGGCGCGATTGACGCGTGGTCGGAGAGACGCGGGCGTTATTTTGACGAACGCCATCGCGAAATCGCGCCGCGGCATCTTCCTACTCGGAGTAGAAAAAGAAAAAAAAATTACACCATCTCCCGCTAAAGAGAACCATGTGTAGATGTGAAGCAGCGGGCGCTAACGCTTACACTGGCGGCGGCGTTGACGCTGGCGCTCATCGCAGCGTTGCGCAGGAGAGAAAACTGGGGAGGCGCAAAGCAGGCAGTGATGGAGCAGTGTTTCCTACTGTTACATGCCAATCGCTGCTAATGGGCAAAGAGAGACAGAAGACTCCGACTGGACACAGAGACCCGCACTCCTATTTAGTTAACGCGCACGCTGCGAATTTTTATTGTTCAACAACGCACAGGAGAAATCTCCCACCGGCACCACCTTGGAGGTCAAGATCCATTGCCATATATACAGGGTGGCCAGTGAACGGTTGCGCAGCGCGAGCAGTCGGTTTTTTCAACCAAAAAACTCGCTAGCAGACGCTGCCTGCGTCGGCGTCGCGACGCGAGAGAGGGGGGAGCGTAGGAGAGGAGAGAGAGGGGGGTGACACGCATGCGCAGTGGTAGTGTGAACGCCGTGGTAGTGTGAACGCCGTGGGCAGGGATGCGTAGAGGAGAGAGGGGGGGAGTGTGTGGGAGAGGAGAGAGAGGGGGGACGCGCATGCGCAGTGGGAGTGTAGACGCCGCGGGCAGGGATGCCTAGAGGAGAGAGGGGGGAGTGTAAGAGGGGGAGAGAGGAGGGGAGGCGCTTGCGCAGTGAGGGTGTGGTTGCCGCGGGGAGGGATGCCTAGAGGAGAGATAGGGGGGAGAGGAGGTTTTTTATTTTTAATTTTTTTAAAGGGTTTGCGCATGCGCATTAAGGGTGGGCACGCGGCACACCACCACCACCACTACCACCGGATTAAGCTTCGCGATAAGATGCTTCACATCTAAAAACTCCTCGCGCGTAGCGTCACCCGTTCGTCCGCCAACCAGCGTTGCGGGTGCAGAGGTGCCTCACATCTTCTCCGGGCAATACCTTCTTTTTGTGTGAACACAACGCTTCAGTGCCTCACCTGACATGTGAAACGCTTACGAAAAGTGAGCGTCTTGAACTCGTTGCGGACATTCTTCAGCAACATCTTCAGGAACGCAGCGACATTGGAAAATCTGATTCTCGGCAACCGCCCCGCTGCACCGGGTCTCGCCTCGCCAGAGGCTAGCCCTAGCACCGGCAGCACCCGAACCCAACAGCCACGGGTGTGCAAACGGAAGGCGAAGACAGCTACCCAGCAACGTACAAACCCAGCGAATGGACTCCGATAATCCGTGCGTACAAGGGTGGACAGCCAAACCCACAAACGTAGGTTGTACTCTCCCAATCAGTCCCGGTTTCCGCTAAGGCTACCGCGTCTGCAGTCGGCGCTCCGGCCGACGCTGCCCCTGCGTCTTTCCAGCCGACCTACCGCGCTCAACAACATCTGCGCGTCGTACATGCTGTCGCGCTGAGAGGCAAACAACTTCCTTTACTCCCTCCCGGCACCATAAGAGTCGTTTTCCGACCAAGACGAGGACTCGCCTTGAACGGAGCCATGGCGCAGCCACTCATGCGAGCTCTGCAAGTCACCGCTGCTGGGAGGGACCTTGGGGAGCTTCACCTCCGAATACATCCTACGACTAACACCTTCAAGGTCGCGACCTCTCACGAGACAACCACCCTACGCCTCGTCCAACTGAAGGAATTGGTTATCCAAACCACCACCTACCCTGTCGCCGCCTACATCAAACCACCGTCCGCTGCTGTGCGCGGCGTCATCTCGCAAGCCTACTGGGAGGAAACATCGGAGCAGCCGCTGCAGGACCTCCAGACCCGCAATCCAGATGCTGATGTCATTGCAGCCCGCAGAATGGGTAGGACCCTCTCCATAATGATCAATGCAGCGTATCATTTGCGCACGGACCAGTACCTCACACCATACGCTACATGAGTGTAGTGTATAGGTGCACCCAGTACAAGGGAAGCCCAGATGCGTGCACGAACTGTCGCCGACCGGGTCACAGATACGACGTGTGCCCCCCACCCCAAAAGTGGCTTCTGCTCACGGTGTGAGCAGAGGCCACTTTTGTATCCCAAGCCTGTATCCCAAGCTGCATTCTCTGTGGAGGCCAGCACCTCACGAGCACCGGTTCGTGCAAGGCGAGAAATCCCACCACCAAACGACGCAGCCCACCGCCTCAGAAGACAAAGTTCCCTACCAAGGAGGACTCTCCCTCCCTCGGCAAGACCCACCCATCTACGTCTACATGGTCCTCCGGGGCCACCAGGGCGAACGGCATGACCTCCCAACTCTCGGAAGTGAAGGCTCTGCGGGAAGAGGTAAAGCAGCTCAGGGCAGCCCTCTCTACCTCCACCCCAACTCTCCCTCCAGTTTCACCACCCCTATCTTCACCCACCCCATCCGACCAGCCTCCTCAGAAAAAAAATGAGGCCTGATCGTGAGATAACCTACGTCCGTAACTCTCTACCTTACATGCAGCATGATATCACTTCCCCTATCGCTCACACCCTCATTGAAATTTTACCCCACAACCCTGCACGGTCCTCCTTGTTCATTCTTAACTGATATCTTCTTCCGCGACAATCTATTGAGTTACTCCCTTCTCTCCTCAAGTCCGCCGCGCAATTGGCCGCATCAAACCCCCTACTCATCATCGGCGACTTTAATTGCGCTCACCTGGACTGGGGCTATCGACGCACCAACCACAGGGGCACAGTCTTATTCAATGAAGCGCTGATGCTCCACCTGACCATTTTTAATGATTTTAGCCTGCCTACTCGGATTGCTAATAGTGTCACTGCCGATACTAGTCCAGACCTTACACTTGGCAGAAATATCGCCGACCTGCACTGGGAAAGAACGCAAACAACACTGGGCAGCCACCACTACCTAATTCCCATAGCAGTGAATTATCAATGACCTCGGCGCAAATTTACCGTTAGGCGCGTGTTGATTGGGACCAGCTCCGCAAATTCAGACAAGCGCGGCCAACACAGGCCTCCTTCGACTTTGACTGCTGGGTTATGCAGTTGCAGGATGACATTCGCCAGTATACCCAAATGCTCGATACAACGCCAGAAATTTCCATTATCGACAGTAAGCTCGCCCACCTACTCGAAGCTTATGATAACATTACGCAAAGGTGGAAAACTCAAAAGGACAACAGGAAGCTAAAACCGAAACTGCGCAGCTTCAAACCCAAATCGCACAGCACAGCGCCACCCTTTGCAAAGCTAACTGGGCTCAGATCTGTGAGAACCTTCGTGGCAATCTCTCTACAACCCGCGCTTGGCACCTGTTGCGCCACATGCTAGACACCACGCAATCTAAAACCCAGACGCGCCTTAGCATTCGCCGCCTCACACATAATTATCGGCAGGACACCGATGGCTTCCTTACGCAGGTGAAATGCACCTATACCACACCTGGTCTTCCTAGCAAACACCCCGAGTACACAGGTCCCCCCCCCCCCCCCCAGCCCCAGCTTGACGCCCTCAATACAAAATCAGAATTTCGTGCAGCCCTATTGAAACTACGCAATAAAGCACCCGGTGAAGACCAAATTACCAGTGCGGCCATCCGCAATCCTGATGATGCTTCCATATCTGATATAGTGAATCTCTTTAACGAATGTTGGGAAGCTGGTACCATCCCTGCCTCCTGGAAGCACGCGAAAATAATATTTATCCCTCAACCTCACAAATCCATCACCATCGACAATATTCGCCCTATTTCATGACATCCTGTCTTGCTAAGGTCTTTGAGCACATAATCCTTGCTCGGCTGACGACGTACATGGAAGACAATAACATTTTCCCCCACAGTATGATGGGATTTCGTGCGCATCTTTCTGCGCAGGATGCCTCGCTCCAAATTACGCACGACATGATTGACAATACCATACCCCACCTGACCTAAGCTATCCTCGTGGCAGACCTCACTAAGGCATTTGACAGAATTCGACAAGATGCCATATTAAGGCAACTGCAGGCAATACAGGTAGGCCCTAAAACTTATAACTACATTCGTGCATTTCTCTCTGGGCGCACTACCTCCTTGCACATTGATAACCTGAGCACGGCCCCCTTATACGCTCGGCGAGGTCGGAACTCCTCAAGGCGCCATCCTCTCCCCCTTTCTCTTTAATATTGCTCGGATCCCCCTTAGCCCACAAACTCAATATGATCCCACACCTAAAGCATACATTGTACGCCGATGATATTACCACATGGACTACTCTTGGCTCTGACGGGGAAATTGAGGAAACCCTTCAATTAGCAGCCGACACCATCTCAGCTCACGCGTCATCTATTGGGCTCGAATGCTCCCCCTCTTAATCCATGCTTTTTCTCATGAGACCAAAATCAGCCGCTAACTCGCACATTGAAATCGCTTTACAAGGAACCGTTATCCCCCTCACCCCCACACTGCGCATCGTTGGCCTCTACTTGCAGAATTCCGGACGAAATGACCACACCCTCAAAACACTCAAAGCTTCCACGCAATCTGTGTTGCAGCTTTTACGCCGCGCATCCTCCATGCAGAAGGGTTTAGACGAAGCAGACAACATGAAAGTTGTACATGCTCTCACGCTTAGCCGCATTCTGTACGCTAGCCTATATCTCAAGCTAAACTGCAGAGAAATTGAACGCGTGAACGCCATGATCCGCCTCGCAACTAAGACAGCCCTGAACCTTCCTCGTACACTCTCAGAAAAAGTCGTGTATTTTGGGAGTATTCCTGCTACACAACAATAATCGTCATCTGGCTTGCTTACGTTTACTCTCTTGAAAACCCAGCTCTCGGCACATTCCTATCAATAATGCTATGTCACGCTGATAACGCGCGCGGCGTTCGTGACAGGGAAGTGCCGGGACGGCGGTGATAACGCCAGGATAGTACGCGGGGTAGTTGACGATTATAGTTGTGTAGCAAAAAGACACCCTTTTCACTCGATTATTTCTTAGTGTGTAGCACAAGTACAGCCAAACTCTTTGAACTGAGCATGCATAACACCCTCTCTGAGTTATTTGAGGCCCATCTTCAAGCACAGTATTTAAGACTTTCCGCGAGCGCCACTGGCCGCCATATTCTCGCCTCCCCTTCGCATAAACATACCCGCAAATCAGCCAACCTTTATAGCCATTCCTCGACACATTCATGCCTCTCTAATAGTGAAACCCCGACCTCGCAATGTGCATCCTCAGCATCACACCGCTCGCCGCGTAGCTCGCGCAAATGCCATTCACAAGAGTTACGGACAAGCTCAGGATGCCATTTGGGTAGACGCCGCTTGTACAGCACAAGAAGCTGTAGCAGTTGCCTACAACCCTACTCTACCACATCCCCTGATTCACCGCCTTCCTTCAGGCTCCTCAGCGGAGGAGACAGAGGAGACCGCCATCGCCCTAGCCCTTGCACAATCTAACGCGCAGTACATCTTCACTCACTCAAAAAAATGCCCCCACCTCCCCGAAGGGAATCGTGATGAAATGCGAATGCATTTCCCGCGCGCTTCACTCCATTTATATATGGTGGTTATGGTTCGAAGAAGGAAAAAGGCGCCTAATTTCTGCAGCCCGGTCGGGAGCACGGCGCAGCGCCTTTTTTTTGCTTTTTTTTTATTTTTTTTCATATATAGCTCCGCCGAGCTCCCGCGATGCGAGCGCCCTCACGCGTCAGAGCGCGCTCCTCCTCTCCACTCACTCTCCGCTACTCCGCCCGCACCACCTGCTCCGGTTGCTAGGGGCGAGGATAAGCGCGCGCGCCCGCAGCTGTTGCTATGGGAGAGGGAGTGAGAGCGGAGAGATAACACCTGCCGCGGACAACGCCAACGCCGCACAACGCCGGATGCCTGACATAGCCCGACTATGAAATGCATTCGCATTTAAAAACTGCTCTGTACCACTTCGCCAGGGGCAGGATACACCCCCCTGCCTGGAATTTGCTGAACACCCCCACGGAAAATTTACTACGCATGGTAGAGCTCCTGTGGGTGCCGGCTCATTCAGGGAACCCCGGAAACGAGGCTGCCGATAAATTGGCCTGAGGATTAATTTTCCGGGCTCAGGACAGCCTCGATTCCTTCTCGAAGGAGCGGGCACACACTTTTGCAGAGCTCACGCAAATACCCCATTTGAACCGTCGGACATACCCTCCCCCCAAATCCCTCCCTTACCCACTCCCAACAAATCCTATGGAGAAGTCTCCAGACCCGCACTCTCCCTTCCCCTCAGCTGTTGTCCCACTACTGTGGAAATTCCCCTCAATGTTCCCTGTGCGGCGAACCTCACGCCACCCTTTACCATATTTTTTCGGCTGCCCTGCTGATCCTCCCGCGCAGGGACAGCCTGCCATCTCAAGCTGGGAGGAGTGGGAGGTCCTGCTCTCGTCTAAGGTCGCGGCGTTGCAGCTTGCTGCGGGGACTCGGGCTGCCCATGTCATCGCGGCGAGAGGCATGACCGTGTAGACGTGGCGTGGGACCGTGCGGTGGTCCAAAGACCCCTGTGTGTGTGTGTGTGTGTGTGTGTGTGTGTGTGTGTGTGTGTGTGTGTGTGTGTGTGTGTGTGTGTGTGTGTGTGTGTGTGTGTGTGTGTGTGTGTGTGTGTGTGTGTGTGTGTGTGTGTGTGTGTGTGTGTGTGTGTGTGTGTGTGTGTGTGTGTGTGTGTGTGTGTGTGTGTGTGTGTGTGTGTGTGTGTGTGTGTGTGTGTGTGTGTGTGTGTGTGTGTGTGTGCGTGCGTGCGTGCGTGCGTGCGTGCGTGCGTGCGTGCGTGCGTGCGTGCGTGCGTGCGTGCGTGCGTGCGTGCGTGCGTGCGTGCGTGCGTGCGTGCGTGCGTGCGTGCGTGCGTGCGTGCGTGCGTGCGTGCGTGCGTGCGTGCGTGCGTGCGTGCGTGCGTGCGTGCGTGCGTGCGTGCGTGCGTGCGTGCGTGCGTGTGTGTGTGTGTGTGTGTGTGTGTGTGTGTGTGTGTGTGTGTGTGTGTGTGTGTGTGTGTGTGTGTGTGTGTGTGTGTGTGTGTGTGTGTGTGTGTGTGTGTGTGTGTGTGTGTGTGTGTGTGTGTGTGTGTGTGTGTGTGTGTGTGTGTGTGTGTGTGTGTGTGTGTGTGTGTGTGTGTGTGTGTGTGTGTGTGTGTGTGTGTGTGTGTGTGTGTGTGTGTGTGTGTGTGTGTGTGTGTGTGTGTGTGTGTGTGTGTGTGTGTGTGTGTTTGAAACCTTTTGAAACTGCCGTGCGCTTTTGACGAAAAGCTAGCCACCCGGCAAACGCGGCGCCAAAACGCCGCTACTTTCTTTCCAGGGTGCACTTCCGACCGTGGCAGCGCGGGCGCCTCCTTCGCGCGTCGCGTTTTTCGCTCGCGAAAAACGCACCATGCGGTTCCGCCTTTACACCATTCACAAAGTGCGTCCGTTTACATTGGACAGCGTCCAAGCTCGAATGACCCGAGCTCTGCTTACAGTGGGGATCTTCGATTTTCAGACCTCTGGCAGCTATCTGGCAGCCAGAGCTAGCCAGAGGGTCAGAGAGCTGGTTCCGGTCGGGACAGGAAACAGCGTCGTGGTCACGTGTGTGGGGAACCCGAGACAACCCGAAGCTGTCCGAAGATTGCAAAATCGAACGCTGGGACAGCCAGCGTAAACGTAAACAAACGCTACCACGTAAACAAACGCTACCGTCGTGGCAGCAAACGAAACATTGCGCCGCTTGCGCGTTAATTTTTCCTGCATTGCCCGCTTCGAAATATGTGGCTAGGTTTGCCGAAGAGCTGAAATAATATCCTCGAGCAAACGCATTTGCGGTACGACCTCGTACGCTCGCAAGATCACGCGAAACTCGCCCCGTCCGCGAACAAAACAGCCAGCTGGCGCACGGCGCCTCGAGAACGATGCAAGGTGAGCTGCCGCGCCGCTAACGGCTTAACAAGCTCACGTCTGCTTAGTACATATAACAGTCACTGCACAACGCGACGCAAAATCTCGCGAAAGTGACCGTGTCCGAACAAGAGCTCGAGGATATACCTGCTCAGCTATCGCGTACTACGTCGTACATACGCGTTGACCAACTTGCGTTTTTTCTTTTATAACTTCAGAAATGCGGTGGTATCGGTACCACGAGTGCGCGTCATATCTAAAATAAACTTCTGCGTGACGCGTTTTCGACTCGTTCTGGCAGATGTTGCCTGGGCCTCTTTTCCAGTCCTGAGTGGCACTTCCAAAACCTCATCTAGCTCAGCTTTCATCTGAGGTACTATGAGAACCGTGTCCAGGGCTACCATCCTCGCGAGCACAAGCGCTACATATTAGCTAACCGTTTCTGGTGTTGCTAATGCCCATGTTGCTGCTAGCATCGTTACGCAACTGTAAACAACTGGTTATATAAAACATATGCGACTGTTGAATATATGTCTGTGCGTGCAACCTTTGTACATACCTTTAGCGTCATTTCGTAACGTTTCGCTCAATAAAAAAATTACAACACAGTTACCTTCCCTCCGCATATATGCTTCGCACAACATCGATTCCCAAGGTACGTGGGATCTGCCGAATTTTTTTCACGTCAGCGCGTCGTAGGCGTGACATAATACCATACCACATATACTGGCCCGTAGATAGAAGTAAGCTCGCATGCCGTTCGCGACCAACGAGCATCACACAAAAACAACTGTCGCGATCTCTGTTATTCAATCAGGGGCATTCTATCACCATCGATGACCGAATAGTTAAGTTCTGAACAGGTTCACTCACGCAAACATACGACGGAGCGAAATGCTACTTCGACCACAATCGTCTTCGCTAAGTGCACAGAAAGCAGGCACGGCACCACAAACGAATACTACTACGAAAAAGATAAACTCGAAAGTTGTCTTCATGCGTGCGTACGAACGTGTACATAACACTTGAGACATGTGCACGACGCAGTTAGCAGGCAACAGTTCGCCGCGTTGTTCACGGAAGGAAGCTTCACGGGAAGCATAACAGAAGCGATAAACAGCAGCTTCAAATGTTCGCCGCCACTCGTAATCGCCCCATCTCGCACGGCGGAACACGCTTTAGAAGATAACTCCACGCGTAATGACAAGCGAAGGCGCAGTCCCCAAGCGCCCACATTGCCCACATTGCAATCCGTCGAGTCCTCACAAAGATGGCGGCAAGCGCGTATCGTCTCTTTTCGGCGTCTGCTAGCCCAAAACCACCCCAAAACCTTCCAGAAAGCTTCCACGACTAAATTGTCCTGGACGCTTCTGGCGACCCTCGGGCTCCCGCGGGTCGCCAGAACCGTCCAACCCGAGAAAAACGAACACCAACCGGAAGTGCACCGCGGGGGGACGGAGCAACCCGAGAAAAAACGAGCGCGCTCTGGCTGGCTCTGGCAGCCCGCGGGTAGCCAGAAGTGGAAAATCGAAGAGCCCCAGTCTTGCAGCCCCGACCAGACTGACCCCCCTCTTCCCACAGTGACACTTCTTTTCACCCTCTCCCCTCCAGAAATCTCGCTGTAACGGTGGGTCGCTGGCGATGCATTTCGAACGTGACCCTGCGTCCATACAGTTGCGTTGGCGACGCCTTACGAACGCGTCGCAGCGTCTAAGTAGCCGCACCTGCTTGGAAAGCGCTCTGCCGGAAAAAAGGGCGACTTTTATAGCGAAAGCTGTTGGGAGATCATAAGGGCCGTTTTTGCGCCGTAGTTCTGCGCCACGGCCACCTCCGCCGGTGCCCATAACCACTACCGTGCGAAATAAGAAAAAACTAACTAAACAAAAAAATACCTATTGCACAATGCGAATCGAACCCGGGCCCTCTGCATGGCAGCCCAGCGATCTACCACTGAGCTACGCCGGTGCCTGCAACTTCGTTGCAAACGGACCCTATGCAGGCTTCATGTCGGGTAAGGAATCGCGTTAACATGTGTAGTAAAGCGTTTTAGAAAAGTAAACCAACAACCACGCGTCACACAATGCGAATTGCGTAACGAGTGGGCCGTTCAATGCTCCGACCCAATAAAAAAGCCTCGGGCATAATTATTCATCGTCCTCATCCAAAGCATCAACAAAGTGCAGATAATGCGTTACAAGTGTGTAGCGGGCGCCGCGCTTTTCTGATAGTAGACGCTTCCCCCACTACACAAAAAATATGAACATTTATGGCGTAGTGGGTACCATGCAAATATGCTTGTAGTGTTGCCTCAAGGGTGTTTAAGAAAGGCTCTAGAAAGGCCGCTTTTCCAGCTTTCGCTGTCCCTGTGCTGCACGTTGCGCGCAGGCCTGGCGATTTTTTTCCATGCTCTTGCCGCTGGCTGCTCCAACACTTACACCCACAATAATGCGCGAACCGCTAGTGAAAAGTGTCAAATACTTCTCTTGACTTCAGCAGTGACCCCCCATGAGCTGTGTGAACGAGTCATATGCAGCACTGCGTTAAAGAAAAAAACACTTACTTGAGGTGGCTGCACACAGATGTATTTAACCTGGCGCTGATCGATTCCAACTTGCACACTTGCTTGTACGCAATGACGCCGTCGTCACCGGTGAACCTACAAATATCAATAGAGATGCGTTTTTCACAATAAATGCCTGATGTGGACAAATAAATGGAGCTTCGTCTTCATTCCAGTACTAAAACAAGCGGAACAATCAGCAGCACTTGACAGGCGTAGCTTATCATAAGAGCTTTTCGGTTATCTGCATTCAGTCTGTGTTTGAACTTTAATGGCGCTCTATTGCGTTTATTTGAGTACGCTACGGCTCTAGATTTTCATCACTTCGGTACTGTGACCAATCATCGGTGCTCTTTTTAGGGACATTCACGCAGCAGTAAATCTGAACCTGCACTAAATGCGATGTTCCTTGTACATATGACGACTTTTATATTTTCTTTATATCATGCTGTTTGTTTTCGTTTATAGTGTTTACAACTGTGTGCAATCTGCTGCATACGCTGCCCCTGTGTAGGCGCCAATGTCCTATCATTGTCAAGCTGTGTGCACAGCTTTCTGCCTGGGGACCCCCAAAAGTGCGTTGGAAATGAAGTGACTACTGATTCTCATTCTGATACTCACAAACCTGCTATCATCCAAGTTAAGCTGTCGCATAATGCCTTTCTCACGGTGCCGGACAATAAACGCGTTCCCGTTGAAGTACGGAGCAACCGCAACGAAGACGGACTTCACGGTGCTCAGCCGAAGTCACCTATTTGCCGGCCAACCACCGGAGGTTGCTTCCGACGCCCAGAGCCGTACCAGAGTCATTCAATGCTTCTGATGGTCACGAAACTGCCACGTCAGTTTCATATGGGACCAGCGGCCGCCGCCAGAGGCGCAGCTGTGCTTGAGAGGCGACGCGAACGCTCCTATTGCTGGAGCTGTGTGTGGGACAGCCTCGGTGTTTTTGCTTTCTAAGCTTCCGCGACGGTCGCTTTGCTTTCGTGCATGTACTTTTAGCACTCAGCATGCACAACTAACTGCCTGAACGCGTTTTCTCTTTGAAAATGAGCAACCGAGTGGAAAACAAAAAGCAGTTCAGAACATGCAGCTCGCTGCGGTGTCAGCCGAAAAAATGCGGAAATTCGGGGGTTTACGGTAGAACGAATAGCACGATATGATTATTACTGACGCCGTAGCGGGTGACTTCTAAATGATTTTTTGCCACCTAGGGTCCTTCAACATGGCCTAATTATCAGCGCACTGGTGTTGCTGCATTTCGCAGCCATCGAAATGCGGCATCGAAATATCGATGCCGCATTTCGAAATAATAAATGCATATCGAAATAATAGGGAGGGGGAGCGCTGCATGCAATGAACCTTCACCCTCACTGAAGTGGAACCCTGGGCACGCTTATGAAGATATCTAATCTCACCGATGTTGATATTGTCATCATGCTCCGAAATTCGAGAAAGAAAAGCTTTATAATTCAATAATAAAAAAAAGAAATACAGGTCACTTGCGCAAAAACAACATGCAACCTAACTTATGTCCTTGAAATGGGATATTGGTATCTTATAGTGGGATAATAATTGCTGAGTGTTTACGCTCTAGAACCACTAATTGGTTACGAGGGATGGCATAGTGGAGGGCTCCTGACTAATTTTGACCACCCGGGGTTGTTTATCATGCACCTACATCTAAGCGCACGGGTGTTCTTTGCATTTCGCCCCCCACCAAATGCGGCCGCCGAAACCGGGAAAAATTTTGATGGAGGGATGGAACGCTGGCTAACGTTGTTTAAACTTATTTTTTATTGCGATAGCAATTATATGGACACTCTCGTCTGATTTTCGTCGTCGCCGTCTGTCGACGCCGTCATGTCCCGGATATGTATAAGTATGTGTATATATAAAAAGACAAAGAAAAAATAAAATCAGCAGAAAAAAAATCCAGACCACATGACCGGGGATTCGAACCAGTGACCCCGCTCTCCGCAGCCTGCTCCGCCAGCCAACACAGCCAGACGCCATGCTCTTGCCAGCGATATAACGGCGAGCTATTCATATGCACCATTTGCCGCTCGCGGTACGCAGATCTCCGAACAGCTTGAGCGTGTTTTCTACCACTCAACGTTTTTACAGTTTCTTTCAAATTGATAACGTCCCTTGAGATGCACAAGAAAAAGTGGCTCCCTTCTGTACCACTCGTGATGTAGAAGGGAAAAAAAAGAACACCGGGCACACTTAGGGAGCCTAGATGACCGGTCGTTTTAGGGTGGAGACATCTTGAAAAAGTGCTTTCAATAAACTCAGCCAAAACCAGCGGGTAATGGGGCACGCTGTTGCCACCTTCCACCAAATCTAGCATAGTATTCTGTGCGCCGCCATTTTGGTCCCAACCGCCGCTCCCCTGAGCTCTTGCGACGTAACGCTGAGCGACGCTGACGCGAGCTCACGACCAGCGAGCGCGTCTCCGTGTGGACGCGCGGACGCGTCCCGTATGTAGGCTGCCTACTCGCAATGCGTGAACGCAGCAACGACAACTTCGGTTATCTGTGCATTCGCGAACACCGTGAAACACATATAACATGTCCTGCAGCAAAAAACAGTGAACGAAATGCGCAGTACTCACACAGCAAGTACGAGGCGAACTGGTGGGCTCCCAGCCGTCTCGATTTATTTGAGCGAGCCAGAGTAGCCGTCGGCCCGGGCTCGCTGGAAGCGGAACATTCGCAAGCCCTTTCTGTTGTGGTTAGTGCACAGCGGTACGCAGCAATCAGGCATTCGCAGGCTTCACCGGCAGCGTTTAACATGCTATCGCTACGTTCCGCGCCGTATTGTCGATGATTAAACGGAGCCGGGAGTAGACGCAGTGCGGGCACCAAGATGGCACGATAGCGCGGCGCCGCTGTCTGGCAACATTGTGTTTTGGCGGGCGGCGGTGCGTTGGCGGCATGTAGTGGGTCAAAGGCTGACATCACCCTAAAACGGCCGGTCATGTAGGCTCCCTAGGCACACTTGCCGTCAGACGCCACCGCGTGGCAGGAGAGGCAGAGGTGTCATTCCACGTGCCGCAGTTTAAAATAAAAAAAGTATCAAACAGCGTCGAAAAGTCATATAATCATATAATCAATCCTTGGCCAATTCTCCTGAGTGGGTATGAGCCATTTCAGAGGCAACAACAACAGCGTCGGCTTCTGCATTGTGGACGCTCGCAGCCCGTTGCAAATACAAACACGTAACAACTGCGACAGTTGTTAGTTCACGCTTGTCCTGTGTATACCTATGAGTCCTTTTTCGAGCGTCCTTCTTTGTGCTGCGGCGGCGCGTTGCAAGTATCGAGCTGCTTGTCGTTCATCGTGTGACAAACTAATTTTTTGCTATCGCAGTCATTGCTTGCCCTGGTGGCGAAACTCTGTATTTTTCATTATTTTTATTATTTTTATTTTTCCCATGGATGAATGCCTTGAAGAGACGAAACTACGAGTGTGCGCATGAAGAACTTGACTGGCTTTGAGTGTTGCCCGATTGATCCGTCTTCACAACATTCACACCAGGCACCAGGCATTTTGATCTAAGCGAATTCTTAAACCTGGTACACTTTTCATATTAATCCGCGACGTGAGTGTTACTCACACCTCTACGAGCAAAAACGTTGGCAAGGCAGAGGAATTTGAAGTCACCAGCACCACTTGGCTGGGTCCGTTGGCCGCGGCGCGATCTGACGGCTCGCAGCAGAGTGCGCCCACGAGACCGAACATATTGTGGCCACTCAGGCGCGCGCAGTGTCAACACCTGAACATTCTTACACCGTGGTTTCAGCGCAGCGGATGCATTCAACGCATTGTTGTAGGAAACCCTACGGTCAGTGCAATCCGCCGTACACGATAATTCGGTTTTTTGACGACGCAGTATGTGCTTTACGTTTCGTGTGGTGCAATTGAGACGACCCGTCGACAGAGAACTGGACCTTCCACGTGCACCTACTGTGTTCGTGCGCTCTCTACTGTTTCAAGTCAAACGGCACCACCCTGCCAAACACCAAGAAAGATTGTGCAAGCTCTCATGCATCAATGCACAACCAGCAACCAACTACTGGGTTCCATTCGTGTTATGCCAATTCCCATGCCGGAGGGACCAAACACGTTCAGATTTTGTCAAGTTCGTTCACTGACAGCTCGCGTAGCAGCCACATCCTTCTCTTCTGCAACTGAATTAGCAGGGACAGTTGGGCAAGTTGGTTGAAGTTCATCCTAAAAAAGCGCGAAAAAAACCACGACGGCGGACAAAAGGGAGTAGACAGGACGACGCGCTACTAGCAACTAGTTGCTAGTAGCGCGTCGTCCTGTCTACTCCCTTGTCCGTCGTGGTTTTTTTCGCGCTTTTTTAAGATGATCTTCTTCAACTGCTGAAAAGCTGTAGGAGAGAAGCGTGCCACAGGATGGCTGCACTACCTTTGTGGAAGGGTATCTTAAATGGCCACTTGGTACATATTAGGGTGGTTGCTTCCTCACCCTATCATGCGACAGTCTTACGTTTCTTTTGAGTTCTTATTTACGCTACATATTTCCCGTTGTAATAAATTTGCACACAGTTGATCGCCAGCGCTAGTGTTGTCTGCTTCTAACCGCCCGTCCGGTTTTCGCGCTGTTTTCAACGCAGCAATCTGTGTGCTCTGGGAATGCAACAACGCATTTGTGCGCCCGATATATACCACTTGGCAGCATTCACGAAACGAGCCATCAAGGCTAAACATATTCGCAATGCCCACGAACTATAGGTGGCGCGCTGTACGATTCAAGATGGCGCCCGGAGGAGAGTCAACCCGTTTGTTAGAATAGGAGCAGATAGGACGTGCGAACGTACGCCCCGTGCCACTTTCACGGGATGAAGTCATGAGCTGCACTGAAATGTATGTGAGACCAAAACACTTTCCCACACCATCGAAGCCATCCACCTACTTATCGTGGATTGAAAGGTCATATTTCAGCTTCGTTAGCGTGCATAAACGATGTTTTGCAAAATCGTGTGCGTGCTAGAGAAAACTGCTTGAACTGCATGAACTGGAATTGACGTTTGAACTCAACGGCACTCCGAGTTAGTACGTACCGAGCCTGCCTAACGGGTTTGCCGCAGTAGTAGGCCGCTCGCGAGTATAGCGTCATCGCAGCTGCACGAGACCGAGTGTTTGACGTGGCCAGGGTTTGCAAACATATTACGCCGTCTTCATTACTTGTGCAGTCAGGAACACGGAGTTGTTGCTTCAACGGAAGACAAGCACTTACCATTACATCCAGTAGCGCTTGTGTAAAGCCATGCTCAGACTCCAGTCGTGCGCAATTCACTGCACTCGGATGTCGCAAGTTCAATCAGCACGAGCGAAACACGAATATCGAAAAGAATACACACGTATGCTGTTCGGAACGTCGGAGAATTCGATGTTGCGAAAATTCGTGGAACAGAAACAATGCCAGTTGCGAAGGTACCGGTGAAGTACAGGCGGAGTTAGCCGATCGAGAGGCGTGGATTGTGGCCGTGACTGCACGTATCATCGCCTTGCTGTTCGAGCTCGAGCGTGTTCACTGCATGCGGCTCTCGATCCACAATAATTGCGCTACATGTAATGCACAAGAAAAAACTATGCGTTTACTTTGATCTCGCTGAAAGATATACAGTAAATACAATCAAATGAGGACTCACAGAAAATGATGCCATGGAAAGTATAGGGGATGTTATTAATAGTTAATGTAATGTAAATATGAAGAAAGAAAAATGGACGAAAAGATAACTTGCCATGGGCAGGGACCGAACCTGCGACCTTCGAACAACTCGTCCCATGCTCTACCAACGGAGCTACCGGAGCCATCCCCCTCCGCTTTATGGGGTATATTTGTGCATTTAAACGTGGGAGCATCAGTCAGCGCCGACAGTAGCCATGACGGCGAGTGCACTCTTTTTTCTGCCTATTGGCCTCACGTTGCACGTGATCTTATGACGACCTGGCATCTGACCAATAATCTCTCGCATACTACCTGATGCTCCCACGTTTAAATGCACACATATATACCCCATAAAGTGGACAGGGAATGGCCGCCGCGGTAGCTTACTTGGTACAGCATCGGACGCGTTAGTCCATGCGCGTCCCCTCCCCCTCTCTCTCCTACGCTCACCCCCTTTCTCTCCTCTAGGAATCTTCTACTCTACGGAGCGGCCCCCGCGTCCCACAGCGCGTCCCCTCCCCTACGCTCACCCCCCTTCCTCTACTCTACGGAGCTGCTCAGGTTGATCCCATTCCTTAATCTTGCTTGCGTGTGTTTGGAGAGCGGGCTTTAGCCCGTCCCCTCCTTCCCGCGTCCCATACCACCACAGCGCATGCGCGTCCCCTCCCCCTCTCTCTCCTACACTCAACCCCTTTCTCTCCTCTAGGAATCCTCTACTCTACGGAGCGGCCCCCGCGTCCCACACCCCCCACAGGGCATGCGCGTCCCCTCCCCTATCCTCTGCTACGCTCACCCCCTTCCTCTACTCTAGAAATCATCTACTCTCTACGGAACGGCGCCCGCGTCCCCACAGCGCATGTGCGTCCCTCTCCCCCCTCTCTCCTCTAGGAATTCCCTCTAAGGGAGCGGCTCCCGCGTCCAACACCCCCACAGCGCATGCACATCCCTCCCCCTCTCTCTCTCTCCTCTCCTCTCTCTACGGTCCCCCCCCCCCGTACTTTCCTCTAGAAATCCTCTACGGAGCGGCGCGCACGATAGGTGGTGTGACAGCTGCATACTCCGCTGGGGGCGCCACGGCAGTTCCACGGTATGAAAATGAAGATGCGCGCGCGCCTCATTCT
>JALIZH010027632.1:0-37383 GCA_030522465.1 Rhipicephalus appendiculatus
CAACATGCTAACTGCTGGGCAGGCCTAATGTTAAGTTCGTTACGTGTATTAAAGTTCAACTGAAAATTTAGGAGACTAAAGCTGTCTTATTCGAAGAAACCTGACACTAAGATGTTCGTCGGCCAATATATGCCTATCCCAGGCTAGTTACAACAGTATCTGAGGGCCGTCCCATTGCTCGAATAAATAGTTTACTCGCTCATTCTAAGAACTCGTGTTGTCAGCTGCATCAACCACTCGGCTCCAAATGAGTGGTGGCTTTCACTGGAAACGTAGTATTAAACAACTACAACGGCCCGTTTCGCTACTGAGTATCTTAATTATTTTGTGGACAACATATTTGGTTATAGAAAAGGAGCAGTTTTTGCCATAGCATAGCCTTTAACACATGAGACACTGCGGCTGCTATTTATACTGGCTTTGGGATATTATGTCTCAGTATCTACCAGCAATAATTCTAGTTATCGACCCGTAGGATGACTGCGGTGTCTCCATCGCTAATGGAATTATAGAAAGTACACGTCAATAATATTACAAAATCCGATACATGACTCCATTTTATTTATTACATGGAACCAATGAAACTATTCCGTCCTTTCACGAATTATTAACAGTGCGATAGCTAATGATGTTTCTATAATATTGGCAAACGTAACCTGCTCATGTGTGATTCACCAAGATGCGACCACCATTTATACAGCGTTGCTTAGAGACAGTGATACCGACGAGGCACAGTTACCTTTCTGATGTCTTCCGTTTTGAAGGGGATGCCTCCGGATTCGACAATGCGACCCTGTGATAGCACAGATGCGAAAATCAAAACACGTGCGCAAACCAGCTTTTCTGCCATCCTTTCTGGGGATAAAATATGCAGCTCTCGAAGTAAAATAGGCATTCAACACGCACAAGTGCGTGGCTACAAAAATAGACCAATTGTGTACGAGCAGAGGAATGCTTTGAGTCTTTTCAGTTGCGCTACCCATGTCTCAAGATGCCTCCCTCATTATTTTTCGATGCGTGTACGTGCTGACGCGCTTGCTGAGGAAATCAGAAAGATGCGTGCTTGCGTGGGTACAGGATTGCGGAGGGGACGGTATGAGCAATTGTTGATCGCGTACTACACGTGTAATACCATCGGCCATACCTATTCGTCATGAATCCGGCTTCATAAAGCACGCGTGCTGGCATTACGAAAATGAATTGAGATGCTTCTTTTCCCTTTCCCTATTTGCACAGGATGTGTTATTGTGTTGCTTAGAGAAATATACGATATCTTATGTGGTGAATGCGAGCAACATATACACTAAGGTGCGTTCTGTTCTTAGGCAGCAGACGAACGCTTCGTAAGTGAAGACGCAACAAAATACTTGCATTTGACACGCGGAAAATACTCCTTATACAGATGCTCTGGCATAAACGTAACCACTGCACCTGTGTCACTTAATATGGAAACATGCTATTTTGTCTATTTGACGGCTATTTGAAGGCTACAAAATAAACGTCCACGACGTAGATTTTGTTGCCGATTTATCTTTTATACGAAATGAGCATAGTTTGACAAATCAAGTCTTCGGAGACGTGTTGCAAGCGCTCTTGTTAAAAATTCCGCCGACGTGGCTCTGAGAGCAAAACTTCTTTGCCTCAGGGCTTTGCCTCATGGTTTCCTACACGAACTCCACGAGTGGTTAATGAACTTCGCTGATTCATTTGGAGTCAAGTCCAACAATACTATTCACAAGCCAAAGGTGAGACTCTGTTATTTAAAGGTTACTCGTGAGAGTAGATTGGGCGTTTAGTTAAATGAGAGATATGATTAGACATCGTGCGCGTGGATCGCACCGCAGGTAACAAAATATAAGCTTTTATCACCATTCGTTGACATACCACGCAATTTTAACTCTTGCTGCCGGGAAGATTTGAAGTAAGGAATAGCTTTAAAAAGACCAGCGGAAACTACGAGTCAGAGTGAGTGACAAATACTCCAAGACTAACAGAGAAACGTCTATAATAATTCCTAAGGTCGGGTAAAATAAAAACGCAGTCTGCACCACAACAAATCCAAAAGGATGTGTAGCCTATATCTAGAGAACTGTAACTACACAAGCATTCGACATTGGCCCTCGGACATGATTAAGGTGCCCATGGTCGAGTTCCATGCCACAGTACCTCGTGTGATGGTGTCGCTGCACACGTAAGCAGAAACTATGTATTCACTATATATTTTTACCATAAAGTGGAAAAAAGTAGACATTCTTACACTCAGTCGGGAGTAGTTAGGGTGACTTTATTTTACAGAACTTTCTAGATCTCGCTTGCTTGTGTTTCCGTTCTCGAAAACTATGGTCTCGCAACTTTCTTATCAAGAGTAGCACACCGCGCAGAAGCAGCACGCCCTTCTTGACCTGGCAAATACCGGCCGTGCGGCGATAACGCAAGGAAATCATGTGAGGTAGATGGCAATTGTTGTTGAGTAGCACAACGACGCTCTACATACGCCACATATGGTTCAGAGTGTATCAAAAGCAACAGAGGTTATCAATTCGGTTACACTGCAGTGTACCGAACAAAATTCTTAGTAGTGTTCGACAAACGCAGAAGTTGTGCCCACAGGGGTCATATGCTCGTGTACAAAGTAGTAGTCTGTTAAAGGGAACATCGGAGCTCAGGGGCCGCTCCGCGCCACCACCGGCCGGCGGATGCAATGAGATTTGCGCAGGCGCAGTGAGCACCGTGCGCGGTGCTCTTCGTCGCGTGAACGGTTTGCTTCGCGACGATTCGAAGCGCGGCAGCACACCCTAGCGGGCGGAGAAACAGTACAACGCCCAGCGCGCAGTGCGCATGCGTAAAACTCGTCGCAGCCGGCCTTGGCGCCGAGCAGCCGCCACGCACTTTGATGCTCTCTTTAACAGTGGACCGGTGTATGTACTCCGAATAAAGCTGTACTTGTTCATCATGTGTGGTGTATTTAAAGTCGACAAGGGTACCAATATGGGCTTGTTGGTTCATCGTAAACTGGCTTGTAGCATAGCGCAGAAACACACAGGGACGAAAGACGACTGGACGAACACAAGCGCTTGTGTTCGTGCAGTCTTATTCTTTGTCCCTGTGTGTTTCTGCGCTATGCTACAAGACAGTTTACGGTGTATTTAAACATTATAAATCAAGCAGATAACGGAAACGGGATTTTTCCCTGCTGTTGCCTCGCATTGTACTGGACACTCACTGGTCGATTTTAACGCGATAGCTTAAGAGCTCGTTTTGCAGAAATTTCTGGCGTCGGCGTCGGTGTCGGCGTCAGCGTCGTTGGTTGTGAGCGAAAAAGTCATCATCTTGTCCGTGACCGAAAAATCAAGAAAGATGCAAATAAAATAAATGATAGAAATTTCCTGGGTCCGAGTGAGGATCGAACCCGGGCCGTCTGCGTGGCAAGCAGGTGTTGTACCATACAGCCACGCCTCTGCTTGGTAATACAGTGAAAATAACTTCCTCTGCTTGGAAATGCCGTGAAAATAACTTTGATGCTTCGCAAACGCAAGCGTCCTTTGTATAGGCGTCGCAATATAACATGTAATATCCCAGGAATATTGCGTGGTACAAGCGTACATTGTCCATCGGGCGTCAGAATATGTGACTATCAAAACGATTTCGTAGTTTAAAGCCAGCCACCCATTACAAACGGCACACACCTTACTGCGCGTATTCCCTTAACACCACGTAGTGGGTGCATAGCAAGTATGCACTAAGTGGTTGAAGTGGGCACTCGGGACAGGATGTCGCTATCGCGTTGAACTCTTAAAGGCGAAGATTCAAGGGTCCCCCAATTTTTCGTTCATACAGAGCCAATGTAACATCACATCAAACGCAGTTGGCAAATGTTTATTTTATGTTTAAGCATAGATGAATATTGTTCTCGAAGTAGTTCATTAAACGTTCGCGTCGCTCTGGGCTTTCATGCATTCCTCTTGTAATTAGCCACCTAGAATGTCCTGACACTTCGAGTGGTAAATGACGCGTCCTTTTTTACCGAGCTTTTCGAATCTCCTGGTACATTTTTCGTGGAGGCTTAGGGAGACCGTGGAATTCCAAACACGCAGCTCATAATACGGCAGATGTCCTACAAAAAGCAAAGAATACGTTAACAAGAGTAATATTTACCCAAAAAAAAAAAACTTTAGCTTAGGCAATAAGTTCAATGTAATGAATACGGTATTTAATTTTAATCCTATATTCCCACAGTGCCGGGAACTTATTGGGCAATAAAATAAGATTTAGACTGTCGAAAAAAATATACATTTCTGTTTAACTGTGCACTGTCATCAGCGCGAATTTAGTAGACCTGAAAAAGCAGGATGCGTGAATCTGACAGCATACAAGAAGGGAGACGACACATGTGCAAACTTGCAACTGCTTATTCACATCGAAGGCAAATGACTATATAGCACAAAAGGGCAACGCCAGAGGAATATACATCATTCTTCTCACGCACGTGTACGCTGTCGTCCTCTATGAAAGAAAACACGCGAGCGCGTGGCCTTCGCTTTGCGGCGGCTGCCTACAGCACCATCAACCGACAGCTAAGGAAAACACGTCCGCTTTTGGCGTCATCTATTGGCGAACAAGATAATGAGTCATGGCCGGTAGACAAGCGCTGCTAGATTACACTCCGCTCGCCCACCACGATCGGTTTCTTGGCCGCAGACGATGCGCTGCAGGCATCGCCCGTTCCGCGAGCAGTGAGGATGCGTAATTGTGCAGCGCTTGTCTACCGGCCATTACTCGTTACCTTGTTTGCCAATCGATGACGCCAAAAGCGGTCGTGTCTTCCTTAGCTGTCGGTTGATGGTGCTGTAGGCAGCCGCCGTCAGGCGCCGGCCACGCGCTCGCGTGTTCCCTTTCATAAAGGACGACAGTGTACAGTCCTTATTTACAGCGTCACCCTCTCTGGGCTTTGGATTGACCAATATTCCATGTGAACAAACGTACTTTCTCTACAATAGGCTACTTGGAAAATGAGGAGGTGCATGCTGCAGAAATATGGAATCATTCAGATAAGGTGAGCTGGTAAAAGGCACGAATGTGCACTTGGTAAGGTTAAAGAAAATTTTATTTACGAAACCACGTAGTGAAGGCGTCACTTTCATCACTGCGCAGCGAGACGTTTCACTCAGATAAATTATGGTCTCCTTTGCAACGAGCATAGTACCTAAAAAGGAGATGGAATGTATTTCCAGTGTTATGTTAACAAAAGCTTCATTCACTATTGATACGCATCCTTTCTTCTCGTTCACAGGTGTCTCAAACTCACTTCAGCCTGCGGGCCGCAGTCACTTAATTCAGACCAGCACAGGACGTAAAAGCAGGGGGCGGGGGGGGGGAGTGCTTGTACGTACAAATTGTTGACAAACGTTGCCATTTGAAAGAACATATTTCCCTGTAACTCATATACGGATGATTACTGAAGGGCACTTGGTGCCAGGACTCCAACAGAATATCGATACCGATCTCGAAAATGACTGTATTTCGATGTCGATTCTGAAAAATTGCTTTTTTTATCATGGTTATGTTTCAGCATAAGCGTGCGCAGGGAGGGTTTTTTCTTCAGGGGGGAGGGGGGGGGGGGAGGGCGAAGGTTCGTCGCAGCGCCCCCCCCTCCCAATATTATGTCAATGTGTGGGGCTGATTTTGCGCATCCCCTATCGACCCCCTGCCGCCCCCGTGCGCACGCCTATGTGTTTCAGCCCATAGTTATCACACGGGGTACCTCACGAGAACAATGATTTAGACCAATAATGCCTGCGTAGCTCACGAATATACTTATTAATAAAATTTGTAAAAAATGTGGGGTGAAGAGGGGCATGTGCGGGCCGCGGCCCGCAAGCGATCGCGGGCCGCGTGTTTGAGACCCCTGATTTAAATAAACCAAGCCTCACTACATGCATGTATCACGGAAGTATGGGCCACTTATTAGCGTACTATACAAAATATTTTAATGGGTGAATTTTGTGAACATGGAAATAAAATGCGCCCAATAAACTTTCTAAATGAGTCGGCGGGGGAAATTTAACGCGTATATGTACTCCTTGTTCTGTGTGCTCCTTGTCAATACTGGGTGTCAGATGGAAGAAAGAACACGAACTTACTTTTATAGCCTGATTTACGGAGTTGCATTACATTTAATTGTCGTTTTGGAAATATCCCCTCGTAGTTTTTTTACTATCGGTTTCCTGGAAGAAAGTAACGCTCATTTGCAGTGCAGACGTTTTAATAAGAAAAATGATATACTGACAGCATTTTGTAAGCGTAATGCTTCCTTCGGAAGAAAATGGATCCTTCCGTGAAACTCTTCATCTCGTCCACTTTACACAGCACGTTGTCAATCGTGGTTGTTGTCCAAGTCCATATAGGTTCTCGTGTATTAACAAACTGCGAAAATAAAGACTGGCACACTTGTCAGACCACATTCATTATCTCTTGCTTGTTGCCGTCACGATGCAGCAACCTTGACGATTCTTCCGGGCCGCCACATTTTTCCCCAAATACCATAACCACCACTGCTCAATGAATTACAGCTATGTCGCAAAGGTTCGACATATATCCCGCAGGTTTAAAGCTGCGTGGTTACGTTTGCGCACAGTTTGAAGACAACTTGGTAAATAAAAAAGTTTCGTCTACACAAGCGAAGTATGTGTCAAACGGCGCCACCATCTTAGTTGACCGTGAAATGTCGTTGATGCTCAAGCACTGCAACACACTCAGAGAGAGAGAAGACGCACGTAGAGAGAGAGAAGGCGCGCGTACCTGCTCCCCGAATGGCCGTGCATCAAATGTCAATAATTACTCAGACTGCGGATTGTAGATGCCTACCGCCACTCGAACGTATAAAGGGGCTACCATAAACAAGTTAAAAACAAACTCAGTACTTTGATTGACGCGCTAATAGACTGGGTCAGGTCTACGTCGAGCACACCGTCAGCGATGGGTACAGGTAGGGCTGCGGTTATTTTGATCACCCTAAAGCCTCATTAGATTCAGTGTTGTGACGCGCCTGGGAGCTGCTGCCAAGCACTTATCTATTTGGACCGCCATGGAGACGTTGCCATGTCTGTGGCAACGTCTCCACAAAAACTTCTTCGCAGAAGACATAAAGGAGCGATATGCATAGCATCCGAACGCTTCACGTCCCAATAACTGTCAGAGCATGGTCAGTCATGTCTAATTAAGAAGTTACACCCTAGTTACAGTTGCGTTTGTGACAGAGCCTTCATTGCAGAAAAACTTATCTCAAGTCATTCACGAGCGGCGCCAACGCAGCAAGAGTGCATTTTGCATTGACGTGCAGGTCCACGTCGTTGTAATTATAGTTACCTTTCCATGAGACGTCAGAAAGACGCCCGTGCGTGGCGACGCGCCCACTTGCGGATGTTATGGCGAGAAGTCGAGATCAGATTGAATTGAACAAAGAAGGCTAATCGACAAAGCTAAACATGCGTATCTGCGTCCACCCTCCGATATTATGCCGACACGTTTGTTTTTGCATTGACGGCTGCTTTCACAAAATTTTCCGGTTACCAAAACGTAGATTTGTCTACCTTGGTTCCTGCACGTGTCCTTTGTTTTTCTTACTTCATATTTTCCTTGGTGTTGTGCGCCATACGTCAGCTATCACGACCCCGTTTTCTGTGTTATTATCCTCGTCTTTTCTATGTGCACCGTGTCTAACTTTTGCGCTGAGCAGTTTAATAACGGAATACCAACTAATCCTACAGTTTACTTTAATGCACTTCCAAGAACTGGCGTGGCTCTGTGGTAGAATACTTGATGCCACGCATCATGCTTGACTTCGATTCCTACTGGGACCCTGTTATTTATTCTTTGCATTTGACGGGTCAACGCTGCCGGTGTCAGCTTTTCTTACAGTTCTCGCATCTCAATTACCAATGTCTGTTCTCGCGTTCCTGGGTAGATGTAAACTGTCAAACACCCAGCTGTGGCACATACCTGCATACCGCGGCCCGTGGTAAACGGGTATGTGCCGCACATATTTGGTCAAAATGGTTTGACGACGTACGGGACGGGACTTTCACGTTATTCATGTCATGGCCAGCCAGACATTCTTGAAACCATCTTACCCTCCCATACTGATTTTAGTACACCCCATGTTAAGGAGGAGACCACGAGAGCCCCCAGACGGTAGGCGGCTAGATAGATAGATAGATAGATAGCTAAATAGATAGATAGATAGATAGATAGATAGATAGATAGATAGATAGATAGATAGATAGATAGATAGATAGATAGATAGATAGATAGATAGATAGAAACATTAGAAAATGAGCGCCTGCAGTTCGCTAAAAATGGCTTCGCATTTAATATTATCTGGCAAGGAACTTAAAATGATAAAAAATATTTCAGCAAATGCAGCAACAAAGTCAATGTAAAAGAGGTTTTTTTTTCTGCTTTAATTTTGAAAAGTCGAACTGCAAAGTTTTTATTCATTTTTCACCCGCAATTTGCGTGTACAGGCCTTTTCTAAAAATGTCCTTATCACCACCAGGTTTTCGACAGCGCGCCCCAAAAGTAGCTTGCCACAGATTGTGCTATCCTGTCACAGATTGTACTATATTTAACTTTCACCGGTCGTTCTTGTCGTTTTCGTTGCTAAGCAGTTTTATCACGTTATGGCGCAGCAGTTATTCTTGAGTTTGTCATTGGCCTTCAAAGTTAATCACAGTTAGGTGTTAATCTGTGTATGCTGTAGATCATGACAAAATGCGGCTCGTGCTCACTGTCTGCCGTAGTTGTTGCTCGTATTTCTCAACGGTTACCAGCACCCTAAGATGGATGTAATCCCACGCAACGAGTTTCTATGAATAGTGATCAAATGGTTGCTATGTATTTATTTCTATTCTGAGTTGGCATGCCTTTCTTCACATTTTCTGTGCGTGAGTCGTTTTCACTTATTCATTCATTAAAGACCTTTTAGTGAATTAATTCAACAATGTATCGCAACTGCTTAGCATTCATTGCCTCGCAACAGTTACTGGTCGTGCTATAGTATGAAAAAGTTACGCCGCGCGCATGGTTCTGTCAAAAGTTACCAGGCATGTTATATGTAAAATCGTATAATCCGCTTTTCTACGCAAAATAAGAGTAACCACGCAAAATATTTTACCTTTCTGATATCCCATGTCTTGAATGGAACTACTCCGTTTTTGGTAACGACATTTGACGATGCCCCACTTAAGAAAAGGAAAACGTATGGAAAATATTAGCTTTTCTGCCATACTTTCGCCGAAGAAAATTTTCGATTCCCTTAAGTGAACACAAAGAATTGCGGCTACTTTTTGTTCACAATAGACTTGAACAGATTACAAAGGAGCAGGTCAACATTTCCGAGGGCTTCTCACAGATGTTGGAGGCTACGATGAATATTTTTTTTTCTCAAGTATTCAAACCCCGTCATAACCTATTCTTTATTGTCTAGGCTTCGTAGAGCTTCGTGAATTCAAATCAGCTAAAGTTGGAAACCTTTGTTTTGTTCTCTATTTAGAACAGAGCGCTAGGTTTATATGAGCAGAATGCGCTCTATTGTAGTTCTGTACGAGCGGAAAACAAATGTCATGTTTTTAGCGGCCCGGCTGAAAAACGAGCTCTGCCACACGGCACAACAAAGGTGTGCTTTTTCTGGCAAATATGTTCCCACAGCTATTTTTGTTAGGCACGTCGCAGAACGGGTTATTAGGTTAGTACAACAAACACAACTATGTTTTTGTATCAACGGCCTTTAACTTCAATGGAAAGCGAGGAAGAGTTTCCAGTACTCACTCGTACGAAAGCTGTTTTGTGTTTTGTACTTGCGGTGAAGTGTACATCTTTCTGCGTAATGCTCCTTTCCTAAAGACAAAAAAAAAAACCCTCTATTTTTTAAAGCACTGGAAAGCTTTTTCTGTCGTGTAAATATTTTAATAAATACGAAATAGTTTAAAATAGTGTGATACAAGTTGAATAAAGGCTCACCCACATGGAAGAGAACACACCTAAGAACGTTCGACGGCGAGCGCCGCCCTAGAGACATGGCGGGGTTCCTCCGTCGAGCTGCGCACGCAACCAACGAAACATATTCCGGCGTCGCCACCATGATTTCAATGTTCTGGCTGCCGGAAGTCGGTTGAAATCGAGCCCTGGTCCCCAATGCAAGATATAGACGTGGCCCTGACGGGCTTCGCGGGCGGCTTTCTGCCCTCCGTTCTGGCCGCCGGCCATCGAGTGGGCGTCGCCAGGAAGCGGACCGCTGCATTCTTGCCGGAAATGAATCTTTGCGGTCAAGATTTAAGGGATTGCGCCGCGTAGTTATTAAAGACCATAGTCTTTCTTGGGATACTTCATCGCAGAAATTTTGGTCTGTCTGTCTTCCTGTCTGCCCTGTCTATCTGTCTGTCTGTCACACGATTCAGCCTAGAGATGGGTCGCTCAGGAGCGAGCCGGATCTTTTGAGCGGCTCTTCTAAAAGAACGAGTGATCCGCGGCTCCAGTAAAAGTGAGCCGCGGTTCTTCGGGAGACGGCTCACTGATCCTGACAGAGCGGCTCACTGAGCCAACTGAGCCGTGGTTCTCTCTCGTTCACTGAGCAGTGGCTCTCTTTCGCTCAGTACGCGGCGGATCTCTCTCGGTCAGTGCACGGTAGTTCTCTTTCGCTCGCTGAGCCGTGAGCCGTGTTGAGCCAACGCCACCACGCGTTGTTGGTTGAACCGCTCCGTTTCGCGTTCCGTTGGCCGCTGCGGGCGGACTCGCTTCTCGCTCGCTGTGTGTGGTGCGCGTGGCAGTTCATCGTGAGCTGGTGCAACTAGTCGAAGACGAACAGATGAATGTAGTTTACGTAATGGTTTTCATTAGTGTACCGTAAATACCCGAGCAAGCACCCCCTCCCTCTACGGCGAAGAGTAATCCGACATGATTCGGAAGGGGGGGGGGGGGGGGGGGGCTTGCTCGGCCATGGATTAAAATTCAATATGGTGGCGGAAGAGCCGCTAAAAATAAAGAACGCAAATTAGTGCTACTAATGCAACGCCTTATTAAATACGCATGCATTCACTGTTTTCATTTGCCCCTGTCGGGCGAATAACAACAATGAATGAAACAGTGAAAATGGTGGGAGGGGGAGAAGGGGGACGCATACTTGCAATCTCTTGAAGAAGAGAGAGGGGTGCTTGCTCGAGATTTCGCGGTAGTCATGAAAATGTCACCCATATAATCCACTCTAGTGCTTTTCTGAGCGTGAATTATTAGCACGTCAATAAAACGAATAATGTGTTGCGGGCTGAAACAGGACTTCATTTTATTTCGTCCTGGTGCACGATGACAAATTATCATGACATGATACTACGTTGAGTTTTGATCTGTTTGGATGGGCCGCACAGATATTTTTGGACGTCTTTGTTTCAATGGGTAAAGGGACGTCTTCCAGACAGACGTCCACTCAGAATGACATACGACAAAATAAAGTGCTTGATTTGAGACAACTAGAGACACAAGACAGCGCTCGAAGCACGCAAGTGCTGCTCTCCGGATAGTTCCTTTGCGTTTAAGCAGATCCCGTATTCACATTTCAAAATATGACTGAAAATTTCGCACGGTATTTGCCTATTTTGCAACGTGAACCAACTAGTCCAAGGTTCCACCCTAGCAAATGTACACCCGAGCAAATAAAGCATGTGCAAGGTGCTTTACTTTGGCCCCTGTGTTAGAGGTATCAATATGTGTCCAAAGGCAATATTATAGCCCAAGAAGACGAGCTTTTATGCTTTTATACGACAACTGTCCCAGCATTTTTAATAACAGACTAAACGTGATTGAGCTATAGACATTTTGTCACAAACAAGCGCTCAACTCTTAGAGCGCGTCGCCGATGTCAAACGGCGGCAACGGTGGCGTGATACCCAGGCGCCGGTTTATCGCGACTAAGCGCGCGCAACGAAAATTACACCATCTCCCACTAAAGGGAACCATGTGTAGATGCGAAGCAGCGGGCGCTAACGCTTACACAGGCGGCGGCGTTGACGCTGGCGCTCATCGCGGCGTTGCGCAGGAGAGAAACCTGGGCAGGCGCAAAGCACGCAGTGATGGAGCGGTGTTTCCTACTGGAACATGCCAATCGCTGCTAATGAGCAATGAGAGACAGAAGACTCCGAATGGACACAGAGACCCGCAGTCCGCTTTTAGTTAACGCGCACGCTGCGAATTTTTGTTGTTCAACAACGCACAGGAGAAATCTCCCACCGGCACTACCTTGCAGGTCAAGATCCAGTGCCTATATATACGGGGCGGCCAGTGAACGGTTGTGCAGCTCGAGCAGTCGGTTTTTTTTAACCAAGAAACTCGCTGGCCGACGCTGCCTGCGTCGGCGTCGCGAGGTGAGAGAGGGGGGAGCGTAGGAGAGGTTGGAGAGAGGGAGGGGACGCACATGCGCAGTGGGGGGTGGGGTCCCCGCGGCGAGGGATGCCTAGAGGAGAGAGAGGGGGAGAGGAGGTTTTTTGTATATTTTTTGGAAGGGTTTGCGCATGCGCAGTAAGGGTGGTCAGGACGCACACCACCACCATCACCGCCGAATTGAACTCGGCCTTAAGCTGCCTCGCATCTAAAAGAAGCATCAAGAGACGCCGCTTGCAGGGGGTGATGATGACGCCGCGTGCAGTGGCGTGAAGTGGTGACGAACACCGAGCAGTGGTGATGACATCAATACCATGGTGTGCATGCCACTCGTGTACGTCATGAAACCGTTTCTTCTAGCCCTTGGTATGAGGTTTTCATATTAAGGCGAAAGCCTTTAATGTCTCATGCTCACATCCGTCCGGTGTCCGTCCGGCGTCCGTCCGTCCGTCCGTCCGTCTGTCGGTCCGTCTGTCCGTCCGTCCGTCTCTCCGTCCGTCTGTCCGTCCGTCTGGCTGTCCGTCCGTCCGTCTCTCCGTCTGTCTGTCCGTCCGTTCGTCCGTCTGTCCGTCCGTCCGTCAATCTGTCCGTCCGTCTGTCCGTCCGTCCGTCTGTCTGTCCTTCTGTCCGAGCTCTGGCACAGAGCCAGGTGACCGCCGGGATGCGCAAACGGACGCCAGTATCGTCGGACTCTACAACGCTCGCCCTTTGCTTACGTGGCGTCGCTGTGCCCAGCGTTTGCAATCATTCTGACCGACGCCGTCTCAATGGACACAGGCGTTCACGGAATTCACTTTCTAATTTACAAAGGGTCCTTAAATTTAAGCGCTGGATCGCGGATGGCGTTTGCACTATGCGCAAAGCGCGAGAAAATACAAACGCATGCGAACGGAGGAAGATTAGTCTCGCGTCTCGCTGCGATTCGCGTAAAAAAATTAAAAAAAGAAAACACGCACACATTCGGTTTGTGTGTTAGCCCACTGAGAGTGCAAAAGATAAAAGACATGGCATAGTCAGTGGAATGGCCACACGCTTTCGCCGAACGCACTTTGGAATGTTCATAGTGTCCTTCAATTTTTAGATGCAAAGCATCTTATGCTCGGGCTATGTCCGTCCCTCCCGCGTCCGTCCCGCGTCCGGCCACTTTCATAAAGTAGGGAAGCACCCACTATGCGAAGCAGAACACTAGTACAATATAAGGCCGTCAACCACCACTACAGTCACCAGAGTCATGGCCGAGAGCACAGAGAGGCTGCTTAGCAATGGCTAGGCAGGTGGTGTCTGTCGCCCAGGTTGACCCCATTCCTTGATCTTGCTTGCATGTGTTTGGAGGGGGCTTAGTCCGTCCGTCCTTCCCGTCCCACACCACAGCACCTGCGCGTCCCCTCCCCCATCTCTCTCTCTCCTCTCCTACGCTCACCCCTTTTCTCTCCCTCTAGGAATCCTCTACTCTACGGAGCGTGCCACACCCGCACAGCGCATGCGTGTCCTCTCCCCCTCTCTCCTCTAGGAATCCTCTACTCTACGGAGCGGCTCCGGCGTCCCACATACCCACAGCGCATGCGCGTCCCTCTCCCCCTCTCTCCTCTAGGAATCCTCTACTCTACGGAGCGGCTCCCGCGTCCCACACCCCTCAGCGCATGCACGTCCCCTCTCACTCCTCTCCTACGCTCCCCCTCCCCCCGACGTCTCCTCTTGTAATCCTCTACGGAGGGGCGCGCCATTTTCATACCGTCATTTTGATACCGCGGAACTACTGTGGCGCCCCCAGCGGAGTATGCACCTGTCGCGCGCGCTGCTCCACAGAGGATTCCTGGAGGAGAGGATGGGTGCTTCCCCTACTTCAGGAATGTGGCCGGACGGACAAAGCCCCGAGCATAAGATGCTTCGCATCTAATAGTTTCGTGAGAAGTAACTTTATCCCATGCACGTTTTAAGGCACGGTTAAAGAGATAAAAATGAGGAGATATCGTGTTAGATTGTATGTTGGCATGATAACTGCTCTTGGTTCTTTACGAATGCGTTCTTTAATTGAAGTTCAATTGTAAGTCCTGTCTTTGTGCTGTGCGTCTCCTGTGCCGTCGCCGTGATGTGCTCAAACCTTTGTCATCGTGTATTAGATGTGTGCCGTAAGACCGTTGTTGTGCAGGAAGTGAAGCAGTCTCTTGTGGAATGCGTTGTCCAGTGGTCAAAGCTGTCACTGTAGCGAAGACCGGTTTACAAGAGGTGATGTGAGCGTTCCGATTGTAACCCTTGGCATGTCCATACACGATGATATGCATCTGCTTGCATCACTGGAACAGACCAATACGGACACGTAGCGCCCAGTGGTAAATTCGACCAGTTCTACGCTCAGATAACAGTGAGTGTAAGGGAGGAACAGTTAACGCGTCACATGCAAAACACAAGAACAAAAAAAAAAAAAGCTTCCCCATCTCCCGCTAAAGGGGACGATGTGTGGATGCGAAGCAGCGGGGAGATGGTTAGCTTGAGCGGGAGAAACGTCGCCGCTCTCGTTTCAGGGCCGCGACCCGGGCGCTCATCGCGGCGCGCTCCGTCATTTTCACACCGCGGAACTACCGTGGTGCTCCCAGCGGAGTATGTAGCTGGCACACCACGTGTCGTGCGCGCCGCTCCGTAGAGGATTCCTAGAGTTGAGAACGGGGGGAACCGTAGGAGAGGGGACGCGCATGCGCTGTGGAAACCGCTCTGTAAAGTAGAGGATTCCTAAAGGAGAGAAAGGGGGTGAGCGTACAAGGGAGGCGGAGAGGACGCGCATGCGCTGTGGGGACGCGGGCTCGGTAGAGTAAAGGATTACTAGGGTAGAGAAAGGGGGTAAGCGTAGGAGAGAGGACGCGCGTGCTCTGTGGGGATGTCGGACGCGGGCGCCGCTCCGTAGAGTAGAGGATTCCTTGAGTAGATTGAGGGGGGTGAGCGTAGGAGAGAGGATGCGCATGCGCTGTGGGGATGTCGGGCGCGGGCGCCGCTCCGTAGAATAGAGGATTCCTAGAGTAGAGAAACGGGGTGAGCGTAAGAGAGGAGAGAGAGAGGGGGAGGGGACGCGCATGCGCTGTGGTGGTGTGGGACGCGGGAAGGAGGGACGGACTAAGCTCCCCCTCCCCCCAAACACATGAAAGCAAGATCAAGGAATGGAGTCAACCTGGGCGACAGACACCTGCCTAGCCATTGCTAAGCAGCCTCTCTGTGCTCTCGGCCATGACTCTGGTGACTGTAGTGGTGGTTGACGGCCTTATATTGTACTACAGTGTTCTGGTTAGCATAGTGGGTGCTTCCGTACTTCATGAAAGTGGCCGGACGCGGGACGCGGGAGGGACGGACATAGCCCCGAGCATAAGATGCTTCGCATCTAAAATATGCATTCAAAAATTTGTAAGAGGAAAATTACGGCAGAACCCACGCATTGTGAGAATCGATTTCATGCGAAGCAGTCAGCGATTAGCTGCTTATATGCCACATTCAGAGCCATCTTACGAAACAGATTGTCGTTTTTCTGGGATTTCAGAAGCAGTGTGCATATCGCGGGCTTACCAGGCACGTTGGAGACCCTGGCGTCTAAAAGGTAGGTCATTGGCCGACGAAGTGTTAGCACACACGTGACAGTACAGACGCGAATTTTATCGATACGAAGTGTGAGCAGCGCTGGCAGGCAGGGTTGCCATTGGGTAGACTCGAAAAGGAGTCAAAATTCACAATATAAGCAGCCAAAGTAGCCAAGTCATTTTTACCGCCTGTAGCCAGAACGCTAAAAAAAGTGGTGTTATGAAAAACATCTTTATTTTTAACCAATGAATACGATCATTTTAAATCAGCAGTCAAATAGAAATAAGAGTAACTTTTTCTTCTCTTACTTGGTCGTCAGGCCAGCTGGAAAGTTGCAGTTTCGGGTGCCTGCATATAGTTAATTCGGAGGGGGATAGTAATTGCCACATACTCAGTAAGTTAGGACATGCGCATGCATCGGCTGACAAGTAAGAAAGCTTGAAACGAAGGGTAGTCGTTGGCGTTGCTGAGTGTATTTATGTGCAAATAAAAAAGATGGCTACTAAACGCGCCAAAATGGAAGTTCAAAGCAACCAGACCGTAGCCATGGCGCCAACCCGAAATTTTCGGTCCCAGGCGGGGTTGTAAAGTCGCCAATTTGGCGCAAAGTAGCCACCAAAGGCAACCCTACTGGGAGGCGCGCCCTGCAGGAACGAGTAACTCTCGGCGAGAGCTTTTTGAATCATAGGAGTACATATGTCAGTCCCTTTGTGCCACATTCAAATTGGTAACCACAAGAAACTTTATGCATTTTTCTCGTTTAATCCACGCAAAGTGTCCTATACATTTTCAATGCATATTTATGCTGTCCTGCGTTAATGTAGGCAGGGAATTAACTGTACCGCATACCCGCCGCTCATGCGCCGTAGTATGCGGGAATGAGGCACGCGTGACCGCAGGAATATTTTAAATGCGAAGCATTTCTTAGCGAACTTCGGCGACTTTGAGCATATCTATCTATCTATCTATCTATCTATCTATCTATCTATCTATCTATCTATCTATCTATCTATCTATCTATCTATCTATCTATCTATCTATCTGTCTGTCTGTCTGTCTGCCTGTCTGTTTAGCCGCCTCCGACTCTTTGCTCTCCAGACCGTAACGTTAATGGGATTTATACCAAAATTGGTGTGGCTTAACATGACTGTATGATGAACATGAATGACTGGACATATCATCAAAATCATGACTAACTTTTCATGAACGGTATGATTTACAAGCCATGGCCGTGGTTGTCCTGCGGCCGTTTCCTTAACTTGATATACCCAAAAATTGGTATGATGAGATATTTTTGTAGGACCAACATAAATGACAGGTGCAAATATGAGAATCATGACGCGCATGTCATGTAGAACATGATTTACATACCACGCTCATGGCTCGTTCGCGGCCGTTTCGATGGGTTGATATACACCAAATTTGGTATTGCGTGACGAGACTGTATGAGGAACATAAATGACAAGTGGCAACAGGAAATCATGACATGCCATGTGCAACATGACTTGCATGCCACGCTCATGGCACGCTCGCGGCCAGTTCGCCAGCTTGATATACCCTAAATTTGGTATTGCGTGACGTGTCTGTATGACAAACATAAATGACAAATCGTAAAATGAAAATCACGAAATCCATGTTATGTACAACATAATTTCCATGCCACGCTCATGGCGCACTCACGGCCGTTTCGCTAGCTTGATATACAACAAGTTTAGTATTGCATGACCTGAGTGTATGAAAAACATAAATGACAAGTGGTGAAAATATAAAAAAAACATGACGTCGTCTACAGCATGACTTGCATGCCACACTCATGGTGTGCTTGCGTCCACTTCGCTAGCTTGATATACACCAAAATGGGTATTGCGTGACGTGACTGTATGACGAACGTAAATGGCAGGTGGTAACATGAAAATCGCGACATACAAGTTGTGTACAGCATGATTTGCTCCTTGCTGGCTACTTCGCATTACATCGGTTCCCACAATGCGTGGGATCTGCGGCCTTTTTTTTTGTTTGTTTTTTACAGCGAAAGCTGTTTGAGATCACAAGGGCCATTTTTGGCGCAGTAGTTGTCCGCCACCACCGCCGCCGGTGTCCGCAACCGCTATCGTGTGAACTAAATAAAATGAAATAAGAAAAAAATATCCAGGATAGAGCGCGGTTTGAACCTGGCTCCTCTCCGTTGACAGCCCAGTATTCTAACACAGAGCCGTGCCGGCGCTCGAAACTCCGTTGCAAAAAGACTCTATAGAGGCATCATTCCAGAGGTGACCTCTTAGTTGAGTCATCAGAGCGCAGTAATTTGCGGATTTTGAATACCTTCTGCCGAAAACGGGTGAGCCGCAAGTGGACACAGAGGAGCACTAGTGACATAAGTACGAATGAATAGGCTTCATACTGTGCGCGTACCCTGGTATCGGGTAGGATGTGGAAGCGGTTGGGAAGATACGATGCAGTGACGATAGGATGGTAAGGTCTCAAATTCCCCCCATACTTTTATTTATTTATTTATTAAAAAAAACCTTACACGCCCGGTCGGGGCATTGATTAAGGGGGGGGCATTGTTACAATAACAGGTGAAAATACATTTAAAGCAACTTGAAGAAGAAACCACAAAAACTGATGCATAAGAAGCCAATTAATGTGTTTGCGCTCAGAGGCCAAGGAGCTCAGAGGATCTCACTAAATAACAGATACTCGCCTCGAGCCGATCAAACGACCTTATCTTTGATGCAGTTTGCGGTAATTTGACGAGTGTTATTACGGAGCGCGAAGTAGAAGTCGGAGGTGCAGTCATTAGAGATGACACTGGCAAGCTCTCCCAGAAGACGAAAAACCTCATTAGGAAACGTCAAAGCATGAAAGCCTCATACACAGCAAAGTACGAGTAGCAGAACTCTCGAGTTTAATCTATAGGCGTAAGACAGCCGGCATAGGAGGGTAAAGATAGACAATTTTCCATTGCGGCGCACTGGCGCTGCCATATTTGACCACGTGATCATAACTGGCCGGCCCCCAGCCAGTTGCCCCAGCCAACGCATTGGGCCAGCGAAGCGGCCGTGGCCGTACCACACAAGCTGATTGCAGCAGGGTATAAGCAAGGAGCATGTTTGCGGAGCTAAGCATAGTTCTACATGCAATCGCCTCAAAGTTGATAACGTTGAGACATTTGCATTTTTTTGGTGCGCCCTACGCCTCAGCAATACGTGATATGTTTATTCTACTCCACATTTATTGAGTATGCATTTAAATCTTGTATTAGCAACCGCCAGTATCTGGGGTTAGAAGCCAACAGGGCAGCACGCTTCTCGAACTCGCGCTTGCTACTCGTCCACTATCGTCACAGTAATAGATAAATCGTGAAATCGGCTATCGCTTCATGTCATCTCACGCTGGGGACAATACATCAGGTATTATCTGTCTTTATTATTGAAATTAGCTGAGTTTATTAAACCATGCGTGCTAAGCCTTGTCTCCGAGAATTTGAGAATGAATCTTGGAAACACTGCAAAATACCGACGCATACATTGCTCTCGAAGCTTCAGGACGTAAATAGAAAGGAAATAAATGCGTAGGTTGCAAACTTACGGGCCACACAGCCCAGAACGACGACGTGATAAGTTCGAGGCGGAAGGAAACTGCATCCACAGATGCCGTCATGTTGACTTTTTCCGGCGCTGACATCTGCTCGCTTTTACTCGCATGTGAGCAGACATTACGGGGACGTCGAGCAGGCGACGCGACGTGGATGGAGACATTGAGCAGCGCTGCCAAAGGCTACGGCGTGGAGACGGCACGGTAGGGGACGGCCACGGTGCTGTGGTGGCACCATCTAGTTTTGATTAAACAAAGAAGCTGCGGAAAATCGATAGAGAGAATTCAGCATTCTCTAAAGAACGAACGAAGCCTCAAAGCGGTGAAAAAAAAAAAAAACTGGGCCGAGGCAACAACCAGATCTATGCATTAAAGGGACACTAAAGGGGAAAACGATTTTTCGCGTATTAGTTAAGCACAATTTCACAATCCCGAAAACACCACTCTTACCGCGACACGACGCTTGGCAAGCGAGAAAACACGCGAAAAGAAAATGCGGATGGATGACGCCACCTTTAGATTCCCGCACCAAACACCGTGACGTCATAGATTCTGAAGGCGTCTACTGAGTCCTACGTAGCTTCTAATCAATAAAAATGAGGTGCATTGTCATCTGTGGGTGCCATAGACTTAGCATATGAAGTTTCAGAAAATTTCACCGAGCCAATGTCACGAAAATACGAAAAATACATTTGGAATCTCTGACGCCACGCGCGCAGATATCGGCGCCAAATTAAAAAAAAATAAAACTTTAACCTTGATTTTCTCCGCTAATAATGAACCTATGATAATGAAACAAATGACATTAGTGTTCTCAGAGTGCATTTTGTCAACCTAAACCAAGTCATTGTTTCACTTTAGTGTCCCTTTAAGGGACAACAAAGGCAACGTAACTACTAATATGGATAGAGTAGTTAAAGTAGCTGAGGAGTTTTAGACAGGTATTTACAGTAGCAGGGACAACTGGACGTTAATGTAAGAAGTAGTAGCAGCTAGAGAAATTAGACATCCCACCATTAACGACAGGGGAAGTGGAGAAAGCCTTGGAGGGAATGAAAAAAGACAAACGGCGCTGGTGAGGACTAGGTAGCATCAAATTCGTTGAAACACGATGGACAGCTTGTGTTAAAAAAAAGTGGCCAGCCTGTATACGAATTATCTCTGGGTGGTTAGGGTGCCAGAATCTTGGAAGAGTGCTAACATCATCTTAATCCATATAAAGGGCACGTCAATAGCTGATGCAATTGAGGCCACCTTCCTAGATTACGAAAAGGCGTTTGATACGGTCGAGATATCAGCAGTCATGCAGGCACTGCGGAATCATAGGGTCGGTGAACCATACGTAAATGTACTGGAAAAAAATTACAGCCGCTCTACGGCCACCACAGTCCTCCATAAAAAAGTGACAAAATTGAAAAAAAAGTAGGGTGCAAGACAGGGAGACACGGTCTCCCCGATGCTAATCTCAGCTTGTTTACGGCAGGTTTTCAGGGCCCTAGATTGGGAAGAGAACGGAGAATTCCAGGGGACGAATTGCAACTCATGATTGCAGAATTGGAGAAGGACAGCAGCATGGTCAGTCTCAAATTAATATGCAGAAAAGTACAGCAATGCACAACACTCACGGAAAAGAGCTTTGCGATAAGTAGCAAGGCATTGGAAGTGGTAAAGGAATACATCTACATATGGCAGCTAGTGACCGCGGAGCCGAACAATGAGAGTGAAGTGACAGAACAAGAATGTGGTGGGGAACATTCGGCAGGCATTCTCGCCTCATGAATTGTGGTTTTGGTCTATTTCACGAGAGGAACAGCTGTATGTGACCGGTACTTGCGTACAGAGCAGAAACCTGGAGCCTTATAAAAAGGGTTGAACTTAAATTGAGGACGACGCAGTGAGCATTGGAAATGAAAATGATAGGCGCAACCTTTACGAACAAGCAGAGTAGGTCAGGGAGCTAACGGGTGTTAAGGACATGATAGCCGAAATTCAGAGGAAGAAATTGGCATGAGCAGGGCCCATAGTGCGTAGGCAAGATAACCACTGGTCACTAAGAATCACAGACTGAATTCCAAGGGAAGGCAAATGCGCGAGACGGAGACAGACAGTTAGGTGGGAAGGTCAAGTTAAGTTTTGGGCACAACGTGGCCGCACCAAGTACAGGACCGTGTTGATTGGCGGAACATGGGAGAGGCCTTTGCCCTGCAGTGGACACATTAGGCTGCTGATGATAATCATCATCATCAGTTTGATTCAGTGTTGCGCATAGGTCGGCAAAACTTGTGGAGCTCACTCAGACTCACTCATGAAATATATTTTGCGCTCAGGGCTCACTCGGACTCAGACTCACCAAAATTTTCCTGAGCCGGACTCACTCGGACTCACGCTCACCAAAATGTTCTTCAACCGGACTCACTCGGACTCAAACTCACCACAACATAACTCACCCGGACTCACTCAGACTCAGACTCATGGCTTCATCTGAGTCTGAGTGAGTCCGAGTGAGTCGACTCATGAGTCCGTTAGCCTAGAATTAGCTTTTTCGACTGTGGTGTCAATTCTCTTTAACACCGATATCTCACGTAATCGGAGCTGTTCTTGGCGCCTTTTGATATGTAGCTTTGATACGAGTTATGAGTGCTCGAAAATCAAAAGGTCATCTTTCTTGAAAGGGATGACAACATAAGATATCTTTGTTTAGAACTTCCCTGGAAAAGTTAGCGGGGGGGCGGGGGGGTCAAGGCACCCACCTACGTAATTTGCGCCTCTGATCAATAAATATTGAAATGATTTATTAACGACACTGCTTTGGAATATGTGTGAGTAGACGTGAGTTAAACGGTGAATCCTGGCAAGGCTGATAGAATGCTGAAGATGAGTAGATAGGACCATAGGTCGGCAAAAGATGGTGTAACTTACTCAGACTCACTCAAGAAATATATCTTGCGCTTTGGACTCACTCGGACTCAGACTCATCAAAATTTTCCTGAACCAAACTCACTCGGACTCGCACTCACGAAAATTTTCGTCAACCGGACTCACTCGGACTCAAGTTCACCAAAATATTACTCATCCGGACTCACTCAGACTCAGACTCACGGATCAATCTGAGTCTGAGTGAGTCCGAGTGAGTCGACTCATGAGTGAGTTCGCCGACCTATGGTGTTGCGTGTGGTGAGCGTAGTACAGCGTAAGCTGTTAGTGTCTCAAAACAACCAGTATAGTTGGCGTAGGTATCTGCCGCTGCCTGTGTCTGTCGCGTATATCTCGCACGTTGGGACAAAGAAACCAGACATCAATGAGGGTTCAAACCCAGGCCTTCTGCGTCGCAAGAAAGTGTTCTACCACAGAACCATACAGCTGCATCGCGCTTTCGTATAAAGACCTTATGCAGGGTCGTCGGTGGCCAGATTTGAAAACGAGCCAGAACTGGAGCCGGAAGTAGCCAAAGTAGCCACGCTATTTAATTTTAGCGCCCACTTAGCAGCCAAAGCGAAAAAAAGGCGATAATATGTATAGAGTTGTTAGTATCATGATTTTATATAAGTAAAAACAGAGTATAACGAGTAGAATTTTTTCCCTCTTGCTTGTTCTCCAACAGACAGACACAGAACTTTATTTAGGTCCTGAGGAACACTACCGCTCAAGGCGGTAGAGCAGCGGGCCGCTCCCACGTCGGGACGGGCAGGCCGAGCCTCATCGCCGCGTCGTGAGCCCTCTGGACGGCCCTGAGTTGATATAAAAGTTCTGAGCTCCGTAGCGCAGAGCTCCATTCCTCTTCGGTGGTGCGTTGAGAACTCTGTATGAGGGGCACTGCCAGAGCATGTGGTCTAACGTAGATGCGGAGCCACAATCTGGGCATGTTGGATCAATGCCTTCTATGAACTGGCTGTGGGAATGAAGGTTTGGATATGATCTGGTTTGAAGCATGCGGAGGGTAGATGCCTGTGCTCTAGAGAGTTTCACATGAGGAAGGGGGAAGACCCTTCTGCCCAGCTGGTAATGTTTAGTCACCTCGTTGAAAGTTAGGAGAACGTCCCTGAAGACCGCTAGGTTGGAGTTTGAAGACCCCCCCAGGCTGCCCAGCACGGTGAGTAAGTTCGCGTGCTCGGGCGTGGGCGATCTCGTTTAGGTTTGCCATGGAGGCCAGATGTGATCCAAGGTGAGCCGGAAACCAAATGATGGTGTGAGGAGACATATCCCTATGACCTAATATACGAATTACCTCAGCCGATACTGATCCGGACGCAAAGGCTCGGACCGCCGCTCGTGAATCTGTGTAGATGTGTTGCCGGGAATCGTCGAGGAGAGCGAGAGGTATAGCTACCTGTTCAGCTTTAGCGGGAGTGGCGTTCCTGATAGACGCGGAGTGGGTAACACAACCTGCGTGATCAACTGCGACGACCGAGAAGTTGGCCGATCGACCGTACTGCACCGCGTCTACAAAGCATGCAGACTCCGCGTCTGCACGAACGTCTTTGAGCAGGGCTTCACCTCTGGTCTTCCGCCTACCCGCGTTGTGCTGCGGGTGCACGTTACGGGGGAAACGGGGAGACCATAATGTTGGCCCTTTGCTTCCTAGTGAGACTGTGCTTACGCTCCTCTTCTAGAGCCGCAATATACCCTAGGATGGCCAGGATGTTCCTGCCCGCGGCCGAGGAGGAGAGCCTGGCCATCTGAGCAGTATGCTGCGCCTCGATGATCTCTTCCAACGTGTTGTGTATACCCAGCTGCATGAGGCGTTCCGTGCTAGTATTCGAAGGGACCCCTAGCACTCTTTTGATGCTCTTGCGGATCAGGATATTAAGCTTAGTCTTTTCATGACTTTGCCAGCAGTGCATGCCAGCAACGTAAGTAATGTGGCTCATTAAGAAAGCGTGGAACAGCCTTAGTAGATTGTCCTCCCTGAGGCCACCTCTAGAGTTGGAGACCCTGGTGATAAGCCGAATCATGCTTGACGTTTTAGCTGTGAGCTTGTTTATGGTCTGCCCATTTGTGCCATAAGCCTCTATAAGCATACCAAGTACTCTGATTACCTCTACCCTAGGGATGAGATGACCAGAGCTAGTGCGAAGCCTGATATTGATGTCCGAAAGGGGGACCCAACCCTTAGGTTTGACACCTCTTCTATTTGGTCTGTACAGCTAAAGTTCCGATTTGGTTGGAGAGAGTCGGAGTCCGGTACCACTAAGAAAAGCTTCGGTGTAATCTACAGCCTGTTGGAGTGCCTCTTCTACTCTTCCCTCGTTGCCACCCGTGCACCAGACGGTGATGTCATCGGCAGCCAAAGGCAAACTCCAAATAAATTAAAGACTCACAGGGTCCCTTGAGTATTCATCTAAGACGACTCGAAGGCAACAGCCGTCTTCTTTCTCTTCTCAGCCGATGTACTATCGCGCTCAGTATGAGCTACATCACGCGAGCGCGTGGCCCAGTGCTCTGCAAGGCTGTAAAGTGGCGCCGATCGTGCCATATTTTCGAGTTATTGGGAGAGAGTGTGGCTATTCCTGTAAGTGCGCATCACTCCCTATTGCTTCCTTTCACCCTGACCCTCTTTTATTTGAAGGAACGTTTTGCCATTTATTTAGCTTTACTGAAGAAAAATTCGAAGTCTCTGTGTCAAGCCACGGCGGCCGTTATCATTTTCGAAGCTGACATCACGACGGGGCAAAACGAGAGCGAGCGTGAAAGCAAGGCGAGGCGATGCACACTCAAAGAAACAGCTAAACGCTCCCCCTGATAACTCCAAGTTATTTCACGATCGGCGCCACTGTACAACCTTACAGTGCTCTTGGCCACGCGCTCCCACGATGTAGCTCATACTGAGCGCGATAGTACAAGTGAGCAGGGAACACGGGCCGTGGCTTCACGGGCCACTGCCAGGCGCCGTCCTCATTTTCTTTTGTTGAGGTCGCGCGCTCTCCGATTTTGTTCGCCGCCCAAAGAAGGCCGCTACACCGGCATCGTGTGGCGTTATATCGCTTGACGTCACGCCACAGTTTGTCACACCATGATGACGCCACAAGTTTTTGTGATCTGTGACGTCATACGGGTACGTCATAACATGATGATGATTTTTTGAATCACTTGTCCCCGACGTCACGGGACGGTCTCCGCCGACGGTCAAGTTTCCCATTTGATGAGACATCGAAGGCTTTCACCTTAAAAATTATTATATTTCCAGTGCGCCTGAATAAAATTTGTCTTAATAGATAGAGTTCTTGCAAAAGCAAGCTTGGGCCAGCAACTCAATAGGAACTTTAATCGTTGAAGCAGTTTTTTCTTGAAGCCATATGCCGAGATTGGTACAAAGTTGCCATAATACCAGACCATCCTCAAGTACAGAAATCTGGCCGAAGATGAACATTCCAGCTTTATTTTGTTGCTGATATCTCTCTGACGCCGCTGTGTTTCAGCATGAGACTGTGGCGTCAGCACTGGGCTATATATCCGCTCGTTTCCTTACATGCATGCGTCCCCTCGTCTTAGACGTAGGGACGCTCGTTGGGTGCCTCGATACGCACTAGCCCGCTGGCGGGGCAAGGACATGTGCGCGCATAGAGCAACCCGACAGAAAAACATGAAAATAATGGTTAATCTTTAGACTTGCTTTCTGTTTTATCTTCAAATAATACGAAGAAATGGCCAGCAAATGTGCCAGAATAGAAGTTCAAAATAGCCAGAAAGTAACCATGGCGCCAACCTGAAGTTTCTGTCGACAGACAGGGTGTGGAAGTAGCCAATATTGCGCAAAGTAGACACCAACGGCAACCCTGACCCAATGCAAGCATTATGTAAGCTGAGGAAGCGCGTTAACAGACGTAAGACTTAGTGACAGAAGAGTAGAACGACCCCACGTGAACTGCGTAAAAAGTGGGTTGTTGAAATCCTCACAGCCATTCCAAAGGACGCGATAATAATTCTTTATAATCCTGATGTTCTCCTCATTGCCATTCCTTACAACAATAAGAAAGTGTGCTGCAGCACGTGCGCACATATTTTAACGCGAAAGCGTTAAAGAGCTCGTTTCGCAGAAATTCCGGCGTCGGCGTCATTGGTTGTGAGCGAAAAATCATCATCTTGTCCGTGACCGAAAAATCAAGAAAGAAGCAAATAAAATAATAAAAATTCCGGGTCCTAGTGAAGATCGAACCCAAGCCGTCTGCGTGGCAAGCAGTGTTCCACCACATAGCTAAGCCTCTGCTTGGAAATACAGTGAAAATAACTTCTTTGGCTTGGAAATGCAGCGAACATAACTTTCATGCTTTACAAACACACGCGTCCTGCATACAGGCGTCACAATACAACATGTAATATCACAGTAATACTGCGTGGTACAAGCGTACATTGCCATCGGGCGTCAGAACATGTGAATATCATAGCGACATCGTGGTTTAATGCCGGCCGCCCATTACAAAAGGCACACACGTTACTGCGCGTATTCCCTTAAGACCATGGGTGCATAGCAAGTTCGAAAACATTTCACGCGAATACTGCTCATGGTTTAAAGCATGCTACCCATTACATAGTATGCAGTAAGTGGTTGAAGCACGCGCTAAAGACAGGATATCGCTATCGCGTCCAACTCTTATAGGTCCTCCAATTTTTTAGGAACGCGTGGTAAGTGTTTGGGTACTTCGTAAGATGGGATTAGTTGATGGGTGTGGGCCCCCTCACAAGTTTACTTGCAGGTGCCCTGAGAGAGTTTACAGCAGGGTTTGAGACTCCCCGCCACACGATTACGCGATGACTACTGCGTACTCCATGTAGGCCTGGCGTTTTCCTTGTGTGTAGGCAAAGGTAACTGGAGCATTTGTATTTAGAATACGAAATATGTTTGTAAGGTCAGCGCGAAATGCAATTATGAAGGTTGTGCGACATGGCCGCCTCTGCACTTCAGCGGTCCGTCCAGGGCAAGGCCCAGCAGAGTCAATCAGCGTCCATGCCCAGCCCCGGCCATGGCCAGCGGTGACTGGTTCACGCCCAGCCGCGAGCACCAACCACTGCACGTGGCACGCACCACACGCGCACCTCGTTGTCTTCCGTTTCTTCTCTGCCGCATCACCCGTGTGGTACTCTGATAAGGTGTAATTTCTAACCAAGCTCGGTTGTCACGCATGTTACACTGGAAGCGTGAACTAGAAATACATCTTGCTCATTAACGTGTGAATTTCTGGGAAGTTCTACAGTTACTAAAGGAGTGAAATGTAATATTGATCTGTTTTCTTCATTCTTTGGTAGTTTCTCAGCCATGAAAATATATTACTGCTGCTGATTAATGAACTTTTGCGTTAGGTCCACGAACTCGCGCCAGATAGGACACTGGTATGGCGATCTGAGTACATACGCGTACAAAATCCCGGCAACTATGTTTCGTAGAAAATTTAGATGACTTGACTAGTGCCATAGCGTGATATATTTAAACGTGCAGCCCTAATTAGTGAGCACAACAATATTACTCAGATGTTTTCTTTATTATTTTGTTGTCGAGTTCTGCTGCGTGCACTCGACATTGACAGCCGGAGGATTCATTTTGGAAATTTTAGCCATTATAACATGGCGAAGGTTGGCAGCCCGGCTGAAGAATACTCTGGCAACTTGTAGTGTAAACACGATGTCCAGGACTACGGAAAGCTTCAAACTTTGTTCGACATGCACAGTCAGGTCCTTTCGCTATAGATGAATTGCGGACACGAAGTTCAACGTAATCCCTAGCACCTGCATATGAAAAGAAAAATTGGATAAAGACAATGTGTCTGGTGAAGTTAGGGGGGTAAAATTCTACAGAGAAACGTACCTGATAATATACGAGAACTTCCCTAGAAAAAGCAGCACTATCACACGTATGCACAAAATGCTTGTTTCGTAATTTCCCTGTTCGTCCTCTCACCTTCACCATTCCGCCGCGAACGTAGCAAACCGGGTGCAGCCCGCTCATCATGCCTGTTTTTCCTCTTCCGATGTCTCACTTGACAAGCCTGATTTTTAACAGCGGAGCTGTCTAAACTACCGATTCTTTCTTTTCGTGTTAACAAAAGCTCTCATCATTATTAACGGCTTATGCATTCGAAGCGCGTGAAACGCAAGAACTCGAATGTGTGAGAGGGCGAGAACACAGAGATAAAAAGAAACTGAAAGAAAGTGGGAGCGAGATATATCGAGAGAAAAGAAATAAAAAGAAGATAGAAAAAGATAGAAAGAGCATGAATGAGAGAGCAGTAGACAGAGAGGGAAAGAAAGAAATATGAAGAAACAACCAGAAAGGAGATAAAACACACAGAGAAAGAAGAAAGATATGAAGAAACAAAGAGGAAAATAAACAGAAACAAAGAAGGCAGCCGAACTCCCCTGTTCTTGCAGGCTTGACACCTCCAGTGCGAAAATGTCTTAATTTCCATGTCTCCCTCTTTTTTTAAAAAATGCTATAACAGTTCTAGTTATTTGAAAAGACTACTCTTCAAAGCAATATAAGTGCCTCGTGATCAACGTGGGGGTAGTGTATATTGAAAATTTATAGACGATGGCAATTTCCGGCATACCGACAATTTCAAAATATAAAACAGCGCTAACACACAGGACGAAGGAAAGAAGTGACAGACGCAGCGCTGAGTGTATCACTTCCTTCCTCCGTCCTTTGTATAAGCGCTGTTTAATATTTTTATCATCGAACCTCTCCAACTCACCCAATTGCCTGTCTTCTTCCATAATTTAATTTTGGAGGTGAGCCATTGGCGGAGAGTTTTCATTTTGCCGGAGGGGGCGGGGCCCGGCTTGCTTTTCTCCTATATTGTTCTCCCTGTGGCTTCATATATATATATACATGACAGAGAGAGCATGTCCGCCTCCTAAATTAAAGAATATAATTAAAGACTTTAATACCACCTTATTCTCTTTGGCGCCCACACCGCGATATCAGTATGAATATGTCTTGTGATGACTCCCGATTTATTTTTCAACTTACACAAAGACATCGATCCTCCTCGCAACGCTTGGCTCAAAGCGAAAAATGCCGTATAGGCTGCTACTCGGTGACTGCATAACACAAAATCGATTCCCACAATGAGTGGGACGCGCCTATTTTCTTTATTGACATGCATTACTTAGCTAAAACATGTACCAGACATAAGATAGTGGCCTAATGCTGGTACAAAAAGCTTTAATCTTCAATTCGTGATGGCCAAAAATAATTCTCAAGTGGTAGAAAATACAATTTTTTACCACTATAGAACACGAAGATGTCGCCTCAATCGTCTGTTAACACAATATTGTGCACATACAAATCTCTTTGCGGGGAATTATTAACTGAGTATTTCACTTGTCACTGGTCCACGATCGGAATTTTAAAAGCCTGAAATGAAAAAGCGGGTATAAACAGCCCCCTGTGAAATAAATAGCTGCCAGACAGGAGGCCAAACGCTCGTTGTGAATGGACGGGGACTTAAGCCAAGCTCTTAAAAAATATCCCGGGCAGGCGCCGGGGGGGGGCTCTGCCCCCCATGAAGCCGTCCGGGGGGGGCCCGAGCCCCCGAGCCCCCCCCCGTACTCTCCGCCTATGAGGTGAGCCTAATACTTTATTAGGGTGGTTGGTAGTTGCACCCACACGTCTGCGTTCGCGCGCCCTTGTGTATCCTTTTGGTTAACTTTGTGCATCGTGCGCTGTGGGCCTCGTAGGAAAAAGCGCAAGAGAGAGAGAGAAAGAAAAGTTTAGTGAAAGGCAGGGAGGTTAACCAGGAGAAAATTTCCGGTTTGCTACCCCTGCACTGGGGAAGGGGTAAGGGGGGGATAGAAAGGTAAGGAGGGAAAAAGAAAAGAGGAAGTGATGAAAAAAAAAAAAAAAACGCGCGCGCACTCAAGCACGGGAGTGTCATAGTCGTTTGGCAAGTCCGGTTGACCGCAGAAACCTCAGCAGCGCCTTCGTCGCTTTCTGGTTTGAAGCTAGTATGTTCCTGTACTCCAAAATTGTCTGCTCGGAAAGCGGCCGGTCATCGAGCCTTGCAAGGTTCATATTGACTGCACGAAGTGCCTCAGCAATCCCAGCTGCTCGCTATCATTTGATGAAATCAATCAGTCAGGTATAAATAATTATACTGACAGTTAATATTGACTATAGTTATGCTCTGAGAACATATATACCGGATATAACTCCCAACTTGGACGAGAACCGACTTATTTCTATTTTTTGGGCGACTTCGTATGCATATATGAAAAATGAATAAAGTCGCGGACTCGATTTACTTGAAAAGAAACAAGTGTAAGACACCTCGCTCGTAACATTAAAAATAAAAACGGGCGCACGTATTTTAAGACCTTCTAACCCTTGAAGAAGAAGCCGGTCGGCCTCGAAACGTCGGGTTTTTCTTAAAATAAATTTTTGGTTGGGGTTTTCTCATTTCGCCAGTTTCTATCCCAACCAGGCAGACTTCTGCCAAATGTTCATCTTTGATGAATTATAGAATTTAAAGGCCTCGATTCAGGCGACTTAGAAAGTGACGGTGACGGGCGCGCAGTAATGGAGGTTGTATTATTATGTTTGATTAGGCAAGAAATTTGCACTAATTAGTCGCTAACCGACACAAAGCGCCCATTTTGTTCTCGGCAGTCAGCAAGCTCCCCCATTTTTATCCACGTATACTATCTGATATTGGCAAGAAGCATGGTTGTACAAAAAAAACTAAGTTATCTATGTTTTCACTACGCCGGCAATACGCCGGCCAGAGTGGACGCTGCGTGAAAGATGTGATGAGGCAACATAGGCTCTCTTTAAAAAGGAAAGATGGAGTGCATTTCCTGCTCAGTGCTGTGCACATCAGTGTGAGCCACTGATGGGCCAAACTTGGATTATCGGCAGAAGCAAAGACACGGTCGCGCGGAAATTTTGCGAGGTCTATCATATTAGGAAACTGGAGGACTCATAACACTCGAAAAAGGGACACAAACCAACGTATTCATTAAACGTATAGACTACATTTTACTTGAAAATGAGAGACACGCGACGTTTCGCGTCAAACTCGGACCCTTTTTTCAGGAGTGACTGTGGGGCACCATGCAGAGAACATCAGAGTCCATAAGGTCATATCTTCAGTCAGGGGGTCACGCTTGATTGTGACAAAGTTGGGAAAATAGCACTTTGGCCCCTATGGCGGCTTTTATTTTCGCAATGTAGCGTTCTATGTAGAATTACAGCTTTTGCGAATTACGTTCCTCATCCGCCCGTTTATCCTCCTATGAACACACCCTTCGTGCATGGGTGTGTAGTGATGATACCACCGCTGTTTCATGGTGGAAAGAGTGGTTAGAACAAGCGTCGAGGTAGCGACCGGTGTGGGTTGGCTTCCGGTACCCCAACAATTGCAGCATATCACCCATCTTTGTCACGAGGACATCAAGGAATGGCAAGAAGTTGTTTCTTTCTCGTTCCACGGTGAACTTAGTCACCGGCTCGACAGAGTTCAGACGGGCTGTGAAGGCGTCTACGGCCGAAGTGTTCAGGATACAGAAACAGTCGTCGACATACCGTAAAAATATCTTCTGAGTGATGCCGGCCGACTGCAGTACGCTTCCTTCCACCGCTTCCATCACTAGGTTTGCTGTAGTGTACCAGCACTGTACCAATTAGCTGTTTGCTGTATTCTCCGTTGACGGTGAAGTACTAACTGTTGGGAAAAAAATTCAGCAGGCTGCTCAGCTAGTCGACGCTCAGGCATGTTCTTGCCTCGAGGTTCTCTTAACACTCTAGCGCTTCACGCGCTGTGGCCACTGCTTGTTAGACGGCTACGCTTGTGAAGAGGGAGACCACATCGAAGGACACGAGGCATTCTTCTCCGAAAACAGATATTGGGGAAAGGAGTTCAACAAGATAGCCGCCGTTCTCCACGTGAGTGGGCGTGTTTCCCACGAGAGGTGCCAGAATCTTGTGCGAAAAGCTCGACAGGGCTCGTACTGGAGAAGATGTGAAATCCAAATCGGCTTCAAGGGAACACCGGGCTTATGGGTCTTGGGAAGCCCGTAAAAGCCGGGCGCACTACCGTTCCTGCATGCTCGCCGATTTTCCTGAAGATATTCTGCTTCGGCACGCTTGCCTTGAAATTTCCTTGTCACGTGTAGTTCCAGTCATACGTAACAGAGAGACCGCACGTTTTCTCCGCACTGGGAGCAAACAGTTTCGATTTCGCCGTAAAATTCTATGATTAATGTCTCGAATTACGTGCAATTTTAGCGATTTGTAAAAAAATGACTATGCCATACATTGGCGCACACTATAGCTTTCTAATATAAACAACTGTCGTCATGTTAAGAACTAAAAAGTTAATTGTTGAGTTCTTGTTAATTAGTCTCGTAAATGCCATTTCAGCTGCACCAATGTATTTTCGCCTAGACTTAGTGTACGTGTGCGAATACAACTGCAGCGTGACTACCATAAAATTTGTGTTACAAATCCGTGTTGTCTAAAAAACACTTTTTACCTAAGATTTCTTTTCACCAGTGAACCCTGTGGTAAATAATCTCATGTTGACTAATACCTTAAACAACTTAAGAACAACTTAAGGAAACTATACGTTATGTATGCCAATAATTACTGCGTAACTTCATGTAGCATTATTATAAGAAGCTAAACACAACGCTCCAGAACCGTCGTGCAGGCCGTCGACCTGATAGATTTTAATTCTGCCTGTTTTAAATCTGAAGCAGTTGAACATTACCTGCCCCTTCATGATCCAAAATACTTTTCCATCGTTTTAGGGGTATTGTCTTTGTTGACATTGTATGCAGGAGTATTAGGAATTGAGGAGCTGCTGTACGACTTGCATTTCTGCGAAAAGGTGCTCGCTGGAATTCTAGCGGACGTGCAGTGCAATGAAGGCGAGAGAAAGAAAGACTTCACACAGCCTTGTGGTTTTCAGTTCAAATAAGCTTTCCTAAAAAAAAGTAATGACTCTTGAAAAAAATATGCACAATTATGCAAAAGCCGGAATTGTACATAGAACGCTACATAGCGCAAATAAAATGCGTCATAGGGGCCAAAGTGCTATTTTCCCCAACTTTGTCACAATTTCGTGACAAAGATCCTGCTTCATCTGTTTAAAAAAAATTCTCTTCTGTTTTTTTTTCGCTGCCCGCAAAGACGAAGGCTGCGTGTTCCTGAATGAATGAAGAGAGCAGGGACGTGTTAAGAGTTAGGTGCTGTTCTTTTGAAATGGGTAGGTGAATTTGTGTTTCAAATGAATACTTTTTTGAAAAAAAGTGATTTTGTCTTCTTCATGGGTATGTTCGTCCTAACCCTTTCACTCCTTAGTTATTAAAGATAAGGAGCACTTCTAATGAGCAATGAATATATTTATTAGCGGCAGGTAGGCACTATCTAGAACATTATTTAATTTTAAGGTTAACAAACATCTGATAGTCGAAACACAGATGACTTGATGCAAATACGCAATCCTTTTCGACCAATGTTGCCAGTTGTGTAATGCATAAGCGTTCTTGCATGGAAGTCGTATGAAGTCTTTATTTTCTTTTTCGGGCTCAGCAGGAGCTTTTTGGACACAGCATGCATTGCCTGGAGTCTCGAATTCGCCTAGAGTCACTGAGCCAAAGAGGATTTTCGGGTGTTCACAACTGCCCGTCTGAGATTGTACACGCGGATTCGTGGTAGGAAATTCAATGACATGGGGTTTCCGGGCAATGGTGCCAGTGAGGCGACGGGGCGATATTATTTTGTTTCTGATTATAGCAGATCGTCGCTTCACCGGAAGCTTTCGTTGAGACGCGCATTTTTTTGGTTGCAGGGGCATCTGGGACTGGTGTCTCAGGTGCCGTTGATGCTTCGCCTGGACATACAGGAGTTTCTTTTCTGTTGGTTCCTGGACGGTGTGTGTAGGTGGGGGGGTTTTTATTGCCTAGCACGCTGTTTTTTTCTTTTTATATATATAACCGACCCGGTACACGTGTAATCGCTGCCTTGTGCAGGCCGAATCGTAATGTCTGGCAACGTTCCTTATTATTTCAAACTCTCCTGAGTAGATTATGCTCACAATGAAAACACGGGAGTTCATTCTAGAACTAACGCAGCCACCAGCGACAACGCTCCAATATTCGATGTCACGTGTATAAATGGTGACAGACCTTACAGCTGATTCGATTAACACGTAATGGTAGCGCAAGCTACAGACAAGGACAAAAGAAAGGCCCACTGAAGTCGTCATGATGTTGACCGATGACCTGACTTTTTCGGGACGCCAACACTGACATGCCTGAGGAGAAGAATGTTTTTTTCTCAGAATGGGGTAAAGCAGGAGCTCTTCGCAGGACTTATGATGAACCCACCTGACACCATCCACGATTTTTTTAGAGGCAACAACGATCGAAAAGATCCTACAAATGCGCACCTGACGGTACACTCGCCGACTGATTCCTAACAGTGCAGATGTTGAAGCCCTCAGGTCCGACGACTACCACGGAACGAACCGAGCCATCGGGAGGAAGGAGCTGCATACGCTGCCGCCTTCCCCACAACCTCAAGTGGGATCGATTGTAGAAATCATGCAATAATAAATGTGGCACTAACTCGGGGTTCCTGAGCCAGCGCAGCCTAAACCTGAAGCCGCGACCTGCGCCGCTGCTGAACGCAGTCACGGCCGCCCAGCGCGACCGTGCAAAGACACCGTACCACCGCTATTCTGTCACCAGCTCCTGCCACCGCCATCGCCGCCCTCTCGCTCGTTTGTCAGCTAGCGCTGACATAGAATCACCAGCTGACATAGAAGGCATTGTAGAGTGTGATCGACACATGCAATGATAGACCATGAAGTTTGGGTCACACGCGGAATCGCTCGACTACATGAAGGAAAACGAAATGTGATACTGACGAACTTTAGCGACGAGTGCCAACACCTCAATTAGGGCACGATGATAGCATATCTAAAAAAAATGTAGGTCATCAGCGATGCTCTCGCGTTTTCGGATCATGTCGAAGCTGCAACGGTAACCCGAACACCCGAACACCTGAACCGACATTCGGCATCAGCTCAAGGCTTGCCACTTCTAAATAGGAACAGCTCAGAAGCATTCTACAGCAGTACAAGCATGTTTTTCATCGTTGTCAAATGTTCGACAAACTCCACTTGTCAAGCACCGTATCATAACGGAAGGAAGCGCTCGTCCACGCCGTCAGAGTCCCTATTGAGTTTTGATGCGTGAACGAGAGGCCGTAAAACAAGTTGACGAAATGCTGCTCGATGACATCGTACAAGTTCAGAATTCATAGACTTCACCTCTACTATTAGTGAAAAAAGCCTGGAGCTCTGCTTGGAGTTCGTTTGAACTAGCTCACGAAGAAAAAACGTTTAGCCCCTGCCATGAATAGATGACACTTTCCAATGCAAGGTAATTCTCTTCGATGGATTTGAAGAGGGGATACTGGAAAATTGAAGTCGATTAAAGGGATTAAGGGAGAACCACTATGATTACGCCAGACGGCCTGTTAGAGTTTAAGGTCATGCCGTTTGAATTCTGCTCTGCACCAATATCGTAGCATTTTGAGTGTCGTTTTTTTTTCTGGGCTCAAGTTCGCCCAATACAGAGTTGAATCTTTAAAGGCTGCGATTGCTTTTCTTCACCGTCACAACCACGTGACAATATGATACTAGGCCGTTGTTGACATTTGGAGCAGCGTCATTGCTTGCTTCGTCAATGCATAAGAATGCGAGCGAAGTGGCTTTGAAACAAATGCGCTTGAAGTTCCTTGCAACGATCGCCACCCATTTAGTCACTGATGTGTAGGACATCGGCGGCGAGAACACGCTGAGGGGAAGTTAAATGTAACCTACTTTCTTTACCAGCGCCGAAAGCTCCCCAATAGGTGGGTAAGATGTCACGCGTACTTCTTGCAGCGAAAGGCCAAAGCTTCATTTTGGTTGCGTCGTCAGCAGTTTCATGATCATGAAATGATCAAAGTGAAGTAGACCCATTTTATGCGGGGGGGGGGGGGGTCTCAGGGTGACGTGGTTCAACATGTTGCGGCAACGCTCGAGTGTGAATGGTCCTGAGCTCGATGCGATGTCATTAGCGCTAACATGAAGGATTACGATGGAGCTTGTGGAGCGTTGCACAAAGTTCAGCGTAGGGTCACTGGTGCTGGCTCCAGTTCTTCTGACGAAGGCAGTATTTGAGATGTCCAGGGAATGGAAGTGGCTGTGTTGGCAATATGCTTGACAGTCGCCAAGTACTATGGTAAAGGAAGTTGTGTCCGGGAACATTAATGAGATTGCTATCATCACGTGGCCTTCCCAAAATCTATTGCTTCAAGCATGCATGATTTCAGCTTCCTTGGATCGTCTTATGGGCAGGTTTTAAGAAGTGCAGGCACCCGCGCAAAACCAAAAATAGATATTTTTGGTTGCCGTGAAAACCACTTCCACACCAACTGCTTTCAGCGGTACCTCACGAGCTGCCATCTTCGCAAGGTGAATGTGAAAAGTGGGGCAGGATCAAGTGCATGGACAGGTCGGCAAACTCACCCCTAAGTCGACCAACTCAGAATAAGTTATACTCTGATTCAACTTTTAGTCTGAGTTTGAGTGAGTTCGTGTGAGTCATATTTTGGTGAGTTTTATTCCGCGGGAGTTCGTGAGATAAACATTAGTGAGTCAATCCGAATGAGTCCGGTTCGGGAACATTTTGGCGAGTGTGAGTGTGAGTATGCCCGAGGCAAAATCTGCATTGCTTGAGTGAGCCTGTGTGAGCTAGAGACTTTTTTGCCGACCTACGCTCCTATGTACTTAGGTTCAGTATTACTAACAGCCA